>JAUBOD010000193.1:558102-569128 GCA_032353885.1 Nothura maculosa
ACATGTTGGAAGCCTATGCAAAGAAGAGAGCAGATTCACCGTCTCCTGGGACCTCTGGTTACAGATTTAAAACCAGACTTAGATAATCCCCCGAGATAGGAGTAAGGTGGTAGAGTGCCTGCAACAAGGCCTCACAATCTGCTGTTGGTCTTCAGGGGGCCATCAGAGAGCAGCTGTGGGGGGAGAGTTGGGAAAGGCAATTAACCTAAGTGGTCGCAGATGTTCCTGCTCTGCATCTGCCCTCTGCAGACTTCCCTAGGGTGGTTTCTGGGGAAACCAAAACTGCTAAATGAAGCTACTGCTTCTGGGAGGAACTGATTTTTTCCTGAAGATGCCTCCTACAGGAGGGCAACAGGAGCTTGCTGGTGCAGAAAGGTGTGGAAATCACCCTGCAGAAGTAGCGTACATTCAGATCCAAACTCGAATAGCTTTTTGATTGAGGAAAGATTTGGTACGAGCTAATCCAAGAAGAGATTCTGTAACAGGATCTTTACAAGGACCCCACATAATCCTCAATTTCCTCTTAGCCATTTTCAAGTGACCAAGGAAAGGGCCATAAATGAAGATGAAAGATGATTTTAAGACTAGCTCTTGCCCTAAGGTTTGAACTAATCTCTAGGCTGTGACATTTAAGTGTATGTGTGTTTGTGACTGAGATAATTTATTTATGTACTTATTTTGATCAACTTTTATAATAGCTTCATTGATGAAGATACTTCGTTGACTGGGCTTTTTTTTTTTTTTTTTTTTTTTTAACTGAGTCATTCAACAATTTTATAGAGCTAAAATGACCTAGGATGTTGGGATTTTTTTTTCCATTCCCTCAGAAAGCAGCCTGCCTTTTTTGATTTTCTGCTGACTGCATTAAATTGGCAGAATAGTCTTAAATATAATTGACAAAATAACAGGATAGAATAAAAACCTGGAAGAAAAGATCTGACACAGGCATTCTTGGACTTTGTAACAGTTAAACCACAATGGCCTGTTTGAATGCAGGAGTTATTCCCACAAGAGAAAGTAAATTTTATCCCATCCAGAATTTGTATGTGAAACAAAACAGCAAACAACTGCTTACTCTAATGATTTTTGCTGAGCATGTTTTACAGCAGACTGAAGGCTAAACTAAAATCCATTCAGCCTTCTCTGAGGTTATCAGGGGCAAAGAAAGGCTATCAGACTTCCTGTAAGAGCAGCTGAGCTGCAGCTGCTAATGACCTTGAATATAATAGCTCCAGTGATGAATTTAGAAGAAGAAGGATTCCAGAGGAGTCCTGTAAAGAGCTCACGGTGTTTAGCAAAGACACACGCTGGTGGCCTAAATCTTCTTGTTGATGAATATTTTAAGGCCTTATCCTGTGTATTCTCCGGGTGAGTAAGCATCACGTTAAAAATCAAGAAGTCTGCGTGAGTATCGCTTCCTGAATTCAGACCCATCTTAGCAAGGCAGCTATGTCTCTGCTTTCTTTCGGAAGCACCAAACTGCTGTTTTGACTGGAGAATATAGAGAGGCTCTTTTAGTGTGGTTGTTAGCTCTGGGAAAACGCAGGCTGTGCTGAAACCACAGCTGCTTGCGTTGCCTTTCACAAGGAGTTTTGCCTTCACAGGAGCACTGAGCTCTCTTTGCTTCACTCTGCCCTCGGTTTCCAGAGGAAAATGTGGTCGTGTCCCACCCCACAGGGAACTGTAGCATCTCTTCTGCTTGTATTTGGGTCTGATTCTTTGCTGGATTGAAGAGTTTGCTGCCATCCTAAAAAGGTGCAAAACTATCAAACCCAAAAGATAGGCAGTAGCGGTGACTCTGCATAGACCAGATTATTCATAAATGAAATAAGACACCAAAGGGTTGGGATCAGCGAGAAACATGGCCCTTATGCTAAATCACCTCGCCTCCCCTGGGCTCTAACAGCTGACCGCACACGGCTGACCTCAGCCTGTAACTAATAGCAAAAAAGCTTCATCTTGCTTTCGCATTTTGTGAAGGGAGGGTACGTGGGAATAAATATGAGAAAAGAAGCACGTTGTCAGATTTTACTTTTTGTTAGTCAGGAAAGTGAGAAACAATGTCAACAAAATTTCCACAATGAGCTAAATATAAACCGTCCAATTTATTTTTAGATGCACCAAGTATCCAGTAACAGTTAGGCTTTATGGCATGTAGGAATAGGATCCGGACTGTGATTTGGTTATACTGCTGGAAGTACTCCCTTGGCCTAAAACATACTTAACATTTTCACCAAAGTAATTTGGTCAGAATTTGGCTGTAGATCTGTTGTTGCTTGATGTGGTGAATTTACACATGCATTCAAATGGAAAAAGTAATCAAAAAAAAAAAAAAAAGTGATGTGCTGCTTTTTATATCTAGGTCGCTATTCAAATCTGTCAGGAATTAACCAAGGCCAGTCATCACTGCCTGCCACTTAGTATGCTTCTGCTGCTAAAACCATCTAAACCTAGTAAAAATGCCAATGACTGCATGAATGGAAGAAAGTGCCATTCTTTATTCTGGAATATCCTACTCAGAATGCAGCTAAGCCATGTTGGCGATGGTAATGTAAAATGAATTAAGAGCGTATAGCTAAAATGCTGTAAAGCCCAATGTCTTTTATGAACACCAAAACACTAACTAAATATAAGACTAAGTTTAGTAAACTAATGAATCGCTTTACATAATAGTTCCTTTTTAGAGAGATCTGACATGCTTCCATTATCATGTATGAAGTATGGGAGAAAAGATTTCACTGGAGTACCAAAATATCTTCCAGTAAGGTTTGCAAATCCAGCTTTAAAAACACCAAAATTTAGCAAATTTTAGCAAAAACCAGTAGCAAATAAAGGTATGAAATTTCTTTCAGATTAGTTTTATGTCTGAAGCCTAACTTTTGGCATAGTTTTGCCAACTGCTAATTGCATTGCTGCAATTGCTAATCAGCATTGCAAATATTTGCCCCACAGTAGTATGTTAAAATCCATCAGGCCAAATACCAAGGCCTTCCTGTCATTTTTTTATTGAGATTTTACTGGAAACAAACTCACAGTGGTTCAGATCCTGATGGATGAAAGGTATCTGGGCAGACACTCTTACCCCTCCCTCTGGTTTTCGCAGCAGTTGCTGCTGAGCCAGGTCTAGGTGCTGGTCTCTGCTCCCATGTCAAGGCTGCTGGCATTAACAAGAGGGAGGAATACTGAGCTCCAGCGAGGCCAGCTTGAGGAGCTGCTCCGTTCCTCTTTCACACAGATGGGAGTGGTCACAACGCCCTTTCCTGCCTGATCAGTCTCTACAGATCCTTGCACAACTCAGGCTGTTTTAAGCTGTTAACAAGGGTGTAGGAGTTCCTTAAATAAAATCCCCCTTCCTCCAATTAAAAAAAAAATAATGAAATATGTACATTAAACTGGAATCAGTGCAAGTCAACCACACATTTGTACAAGTGTTTTTTCTTTCCCTAATTTTCATTTCCGGTTAACTGGTCATTTTATTTACTTTTAAAGCAAACACTCTTGAGATTGGATCCTAGTCCCAGAGAGGCTCATGAAGGAGTTCCCAAGGCCAGAATCCCTTGGGCTGTAAGCCAGATCCTCTGTGTTGACCCTACTGAATCTATACTGGTATATACCAGCAGACAGTCTGGTCCCCATCATTTTCAGTGCAGACAGGATCAAGTTCTCAGTGTGACTCACTTTAATATGCCAAACTAAACATTGCTGCTCATAGTAATACCAAAATAGTGCTAGGTTCCACTCTCATTTGTAATTGTGTTACTAATTATGAGTGCTACTTATTTTTTTATAGCACTGTATTGTTTTGATATTCTGAGAGAGATCAGGAGCCTGGTATTTAAGGCTCCACTCAAATGAGAGCCTTGATGCCACAGCGTGCTCTGCGCTGAAGGCCCATGCATAGATCACAGACTCACAGGATCACAGAATGGTTAAGGTGGGAAGGGACCTCTAGAGATTATCTAGTCCAAATCCCTGCTCCAGCAGGCACCTAGACCAGGTGGCACAGAGCGGCATCCAGGCAGTTTTTGAAGACCTCCAGAGAAGGAGACTCCACAACCTCCTTGGGCAGCCTATGCCAGGGCTCTGCAACAAATGGGCATAGTGAAAAGTAGGGCAGATTTTAAGACAAAGGGAAAATCCAAAGAAATGATTATTCAGTTTAGGCAAGATGGTCCAACAAAAGTGACTCATGTTTAACAACCATGTGCTCACTGTGGAGTCATTTGCTGGGACCTGCAATAAGTAAGCCACTAATTAATGGTTAGAAAAATGTATTGATTGGTCCCTTATCTTGGATTCAAAACGATGCCATCAAGGAATATAAGAATTCCTTAACTAGATAAGTGGGAAGCTAATCCTCTCTTCCCATGGCCTCTGATCATTTTGTAATGTCCCCATACTTGTGCAATTGAAAAGATGTAGAGCAGTCTCACAGCAACAGGCATTCTCTAACATGGCTGGTCCAGGACTGCTCTCTACCTTCTGCTATCAGAGGTCTCTATTCCTGTCCCTATCTCTAGCATTAACTCTTCCAGTCTTCCCTATCCCATCCTTCTTGTCACCTTTGCTTTTAGCTTTTCTGCAGCAGGACCGAGCTGTATCTCATCTCTCTTTCCTCTATTCTCAGGTTCAAAATAGAAAGTACAGGAGAAAACATTGGGACTGCTAACTGGGAGAAAGGAGAGAACTGATGCTTTTGGAGAAGTGGGAAATAAACTTTTCCTATCCTCTCTGTATTTCCCTGATCTTCCCAGTTCCTCCTCCCCTCAAACATGCTCAGTACCACTGCAAAATTCACTTTTTACTGATGTACCTTGGGAGGCTTGGAAAGTCTTACAACTGTTAGACTAATTGAAGCATGGTGAGAATAAATGAAGAAATGTAGAGAGAAAATCTACAGTAGGCCAAGAACCAAAAATGGAGCTTCTAAAATGCAGTCTAGCAACTAGGAGTTCCTTTTTGTGGAGCACTTTTTTTTTCCTGTGTGTTAACCCAGGCTGTCTTTTCTCCTTTTCCTTATATCTGTGGGTCCTGGGTTCAATGAGAGTATATTTTCACTTTTGCTGACAATGTGAATCAACAGAATTTCACTTGCAAGCATACCTATGCAGCAAGGAGATTCTGCAAGTAGCAGTGCAGAATGTTCCTGCAGTTCATTAGGTAAGTTGCATGACACGATTTTCAAGAAACCTTCTCATGGATTTGAGAGTTATGCAAGCAGAGAGAAGAAACAACACCGGGTGACAAGCCAGACCAAACAACCGACAGCTGATATTCCAAACAGCAGTGCTAATGCACACTCCATGAGCAAAGCATTGGCTGAATTGTGTTTGTATTAATTATTTATCAAAAAATAACAAGCTCCAAAGGCTAGATCTTATAAAAGGAGGAACAGGGCTGATTCGTGCACCTTAGCAAGAGGAATATGTCCTGAGGCCTGTATTTATGAAACTACAAATTTGTTCTTTGATCTCTTACCAGTAATAAGATTGAAGGAATGCAATCTTTGCTGTTAATATTTTGCTTAATGCTGGTCTTGGGAAGGGTTGTTAGTGTGTATTACTACCTTGTCACTCTCAAGGGACATGTCATATGTATTAAAAAACACAAATGAATATATGAATATAAAGCCTTCCCAATCATAAAATTGAATTTTAACATCTCCCCTTTCATTTTGATTATTTCCCTCCAGCAAATTCCTAGTGAACCTAAGGCTGAGAATGGTATACTATTGTACCGAGATAATGAGACAGTCATGAGCCAACCTTTCTTATAATAAGAATAAGAATAATTCAAACATATAAGTCTCCAGGATTCAAGCATGTAAAATGCCAGAAAACTTACATGTGAAATAAGCACCAAAGTGCTTTGTAACGTGTCAGCATCTTTACCTAGGAAACAAACTTTGTTTTTTGGACAAAAGAGATTATTTGGTAAATTAAACTGCTTCTTTCTGCAAGTCTTGAAAATAATATTTGACCTTTATATAAGTGATTTGATTTATATGAGTCTTTAAACTATGTTTATGCAATTATTTTATTAAATACTTCAGAAACACTTGTAAACTTGTACATAAGTCCTTACAGGTGATTTTTATCTTGCAGAATTAACATTGAGAGCATTTTAAAGGTACACATATTAATAGTGCCACATGTTCAAAACAATTCCCAATTCCCATTAAAGAGTAACATCATGTTGGATTCTTGTAAAGTTAAAGAAATGTGTATAATTTTATATGTGCAAATGAGCATGTTCAAATTGCTACAAACATTTGAACATGGCTCATATTATTGTGTACCTGTATCTTTATGCATAACATACTGCATAGACATAAATACTCTATGTACAGGGATATAGTCCAGAAATATTTCAAAGACATCCTCAATTACTAACATTTTTGTTAGTAAGAAGGAACGTGATCGTTCATAACAATGAAGTAGTTGTTTATTTTTTCACTGCCATTTCGTCACAGGAATTAGACATTTTGGGTTACTTATTACCATGAGATAATACCTCCTGGTCTGCTGAAGCCACAAGCAAAGCACAGTGTTTCCCAATTCCCAGAAGACGTGTGTTATCTCACGGTACCACACACACGTTGCCGTGTGACATTCTTCTTGATATAGGTAAATGGACTGTACTGTATTCAGGATACAGCTTTGTGCTTCCAGTAAGAATCACTTGTAGTTCTCTGATTGCAAAATATTTTATCAAGCTGTAGAGTACAGAATGAAAATTTTGTGAAGTGCTTTTGCCACTGATATTTTCATCATATCCAGTAAAAGGGTAAGCAAAAACATATGACTCCTAAAATGGTAAAGGAATGACATTTTTGGTGAAAGTTGTTGCCTTTCCTCTTGTACATATGAGAAAGGGTCTTGATAATCTCATGTTACTGGTGAGAGTGTATGGATAGCTGTCTTAAAACATATTGTGAATATAAAGGAAACAAATCACTAAGAGTTTCCATTATGTTGCCGTTGGGGCCTGAATGTAAAAAGCCTTCCTGACTCTTATCACTGGATCATATGAAGTGTCTTCTGCAAGAAAGGGAGGAGAGTACTTGCAGAAGGCACTACTCTCCTCCCTTTTCTACTTCTGTTTTTACTTCTCCATATTCTCAGCAGGGAGTATACCCAGTTCTGTAGGTAGCAGGTTATAAAGATGGGTAAGTTTGGCATCAGTCAGCCCTCTTGCATTGTGTTGGCCTCCCTCCATGCAGCTCTGGCTAATTTTTCCACACATTTGTTCACTCTGAAGCAGAGATTCTCTGTGATGCTAAGCTCCGCTCAAGGAAGATGTGAGAGGAAAGTAGCAGAAGGAGGTAAGCGTAGGTGTCTCTCTGTGACCAGCCCCCTAAATCCATTATTAATTTTTGGGTGCAACTTTTTTTTTCTCAGTTCCTCTACTAGTGTGTCATGCCGCCGCTCTGTGCTCTTCGTCTGACTTTAAATTCCACTGAGATCAGCTTACAATACATAGGCATGAGACGTCACAACAGTGCTAGAAAAAGAAAGGACAGCGAAAGCAGCCTACTAATTATTGTACTTGGGGATTTCCTCCAGAAACTAATTTCCCTCCAGACTCCTTCAGAGAATTGTTTGCAGCCACTGGCCATATTGCTACCAATAAAGTGATACAGACTTTATGAACAGCCTCTATTACACTTGCAAATAAGGTAATGCATACATATTATAAATACGATATCTGAAACCCAAACTCGGTCACAGAATCATTAACTGAGAAATCTCTCTCTTCTATGAAAGGAGGACTTGGAAGCTGTGTAATTCTTCAGAGGGAGCTCCCATATGCCATAACTTGGTTATGAACTTGGTTATTTTCTAAATAGAGTCACAAATCATCTCTTCCTTTTTGTTAGTATAGAAAAATCACCCTGAACAATTTGAAATATTAACAGATGAGTTTCTTCAGGAAAAATAAAGGAAAAAAAACATTTGAATTGGAGAGAACTAGAGAAGAGCACTTACTCAAGTACAGTTAGTTGTAACAGCAAGACCAGCTTAATAAAACAGATTGTCTAGATTGTGGTTTTTCTGTTTCTCAAATTTGTTTCTGGGACCAGGTACCCACTGGATGTATTTTTGAAGATGACAGACACTGCTTTGATCTGTTATACCTAGAGAGGAACAGGGAGGTTGGAAGTGGATTTCAAGTCATTCAGAGTTAAAGGAGGTGTTTGGGCTTGGGATTTTGGCTTAGTTTCATAGCTAGTTATATGGGCTAAAATCCTAGAAGTCAATCCTAAAATGTCTCGAAGGCACTGGCACAAATCTCATTGGTTTCAGTTGGGCAAGAATGTCCCCCCTGCTGCCTAGAGTCCTATTACAAGAAAAGAACTATGATTCTGGCAACATATAATTATGTGTCTTCTTTATTCATGGTTATAGTACACCGTATCTATCTGTTTTCCCTTCCTGTATGTTTATAAAGGCTCCACTGCCTGTCTCTTCAGAGAATCCTTCTCAGCTCAAGGGATATGAGCTTTATATCAGAGATAGAAAGAAATCACTAAAAATGCGTAAACTGTGATAAACTACTGATAACATTTGGGCCCTTAAGTGGAGTCACAGGACAGATCTCACTTACTTTAATTGTCTATAGATCTTTTTTCAATGTTTGAGAAGTACTGAACACTATCAGATGAAAAATGCCAAAAGTGTTTGTGAAAACAAATTGGCAGAAATTTTCTGTGCAGCTATATAATATTCATTTTTTTATCAGCATGTCTTCCTTAACTATTCATGGCCAAATATGGTATGAACTTTTTGCCTTTATTCAGGAATTTCCTTTTCAATTTCTCTTTTCCTTCAGGCAGCCTGCGCTGGGACGACATGGAAAAATTCTGGAGCACAATCCAGTCCCCCCACATTCATATCTGATAAACAGATGGTTCTGCGAGCCGCAAGCAGTGGAGGAATATCATCACATTTATAGAGTTTGGTGATAACTCAGATAGTTACTCCAAAACATCATATGTTACACCAATATTTTGCACAAACTGAGTAATGTGAAATGTTCTGCCAAGGCTCCTCGGTGTGCTCCGCGCAGCTGCTATGCCGTCACTCCACACACAAAGCCTGCACTGAGGAGCCCAGTGCTCCCACAGGCGCTCAGCTGTCCTGGGGCTGGATTGCAGCCAGAAGGTTCTTCAAACATTTTCCAGGGGGTTTATCCCAGTGTATATTGCCTGATGCACTCATATGGTTCTTGCTGAGGGGAGGAAGGTTTGCAGGGTGGTAACATCAGGCTGGTTTAGAGCTCACTCTGAAAGTGTGAAGAGGTCCCCTCTGTAGTACTAGCATTACATTATTTTAGAAGATAACTTTGAGTTTACATGGGGATATCACACTGCATTAATCGGCTCAAAATTCCTTTAACTTTGTGAAGTTCAAATATATCCAAGGCACAATGCTGTTTTAAAGTACTTGTGTCCACTTAGCTCTGACCTGGGGCTGCTTATGGGAAGACAGTCACTGGTGCGGTGGCTTGCTCCGTACCTGGTGGTGTCTCCCATAGTAGGAAGATGATGGGCTATCACTGTACCCAGCTCCTCTAGATGTTGGTTAGTCTGAGGTAACGGCTGGGAGCAGCACGGCCTGCCTCCTGCTGAGCACTTTGGGTGAGGTGCCCAAAGCCACCAAGGCAGCTCAGTGTCGCAGTGTGCTGTCCTGCTGTCTCTGAGGGCAAGGTGATGAGGCTAATGTTATAAAGCAGAGGAAGTGCTTTGGCAGGGCATTTATTAAGTGTAGTCTCACTTTTGGTGAAGTGACCAATGGAGCAGGGATGGAGACAGTCTAGTGACCCAAGGAGTGATGGTACTATGATATAGCTAAAACCTGCAGCACACACAGACACCAAAACTCCCCTCCATTTGCCGCTCCTCATCACTACTGGCTTTAGAAGGCCAGCTCTGCAATGACGGATCAACTGTGGAGGCTGCTGTTAATGGGCATTCATGAGTCTGTGAGAAGGCTGCTGCTGTATCACTTAATAAGACATAGCAATGCATGAAAGTTCATTAGCACTGAATAAGCAATGCAGGAGTTTGATAGGGGTACTGCACTTCAAACTCTGTGAAAAAAGGACATGTTGTCCTTGCTGAGGGATCATAGGTCCCTGTGTAAAAGCTTGTGTTTCTTGGCCTCTTGAGTCTGGCCTGATGTTTTTTTCACATTTATGAATGTAAGAGAAAGCTTCGCAAAGACCATGCGGAACCAGAGGTCAAGAGATCCTTTGGACATATGTAAGCCAAAGAGAGTATGTTGGCAAACTGCCTCTGTGGTCAAGGAAACAGGATGAGGGAAGCATTATGCTCCCATTTAAAGACCAGAGAATAATTGGAGGGAAAGAATGTCGTGTCACCAAGGATGTGTGTTCGCATTTAGTCATATTTGGAATTAACAGCATGGAAGAATATTATGCTATTTATAAGTTATACTGCAATGAAGTTTTGCAACTGAGTTGTGTCCAAATTAATTTATTTGAGATAAATAATAAACTGCTGATGTAGGTAGTGTATTGTTTCCTGAATAATCATCCCATGGTGTATTGACCTTTTTCAGCTGTCTGTGTAGGTAAGCAATAAAACAAGCAGAGGGTTTAAGCTAATTGTATACAAACCAGGACCACCACTGGAAGAGTGTGAGAGGTCTGCAGATCAAACTAGTTAAGAACCAGCAGTGCAGTTAATGCATTTGTTCTCTTCCATTTTCAGCATACTGTAGGCTGTGGGAAGGCCCTCTGCCCACTCCTGTGTGATGTGTCTTCTATCGAGCACAGAAATACCTGGCAATGCAGTCACTAGCTCTGATCCCTGAAGAAGTTAATTGTTCCCCTGCAGTGTCTGTGTCAGGGCTCTTTCCAGGGCAATGAGCTCCATTTCAGTCCTCTGAGGATTCTCCGGGAAATGCTTTAGGGCCTTCTGTTGGGTTAGATCCAGGAGTTCCTGGAACAGATCCTTCTCTTGCTTCTTTTTCAGTTTGAACTAGATGTTGGCCAATCCTTC
>JAUBOD010000193.1:569228-581198 GCA_032353885.1 Nothura maculosa
GTTAGATCCAGGAGTTCCTGGAACAGATCCTTCTCTTGCTTCTTTTTCAGTTTGAACTAGATGTTGGCCAATCCTTCTGTGTGGAATACCTACTGTGCTGTGGGGGCTAAGGCATCATAAGGGCTAAGGCCGATCAAAAAGCAGGGAGCTAAGATCATAGTTCCTTAATACCAGCCTCCATGCCAACTGCAACGAAATTCTTCAGCTCCCTTAACACTATCCCATCTTCACTTCACACTCTGGAGTCGTCAAGATAATAAGACTAATCTAAATTGCTCCTGTTTACTGCTGTCTTCACATAACAAATGAGATGTTTTGGAATGTGGCAAGGTGAGGAGCAAGCAGTGTGGAGGGGCAGCGAGGTCTCATTTAAACACAGCTCTTTAGGCAGTGGGTTAGTAATTCTCTTGTGCCCCCTGGTTCTCCTTGTACAGGAGGATACTACAATGAGGAGAAGCCTCAAGAATCAGAAAGGCGGCTTTACAAAGGCCTCATACAAGAAGCAGTACTTCCATCACAATGATGCCTTTCTTGTTGGCACTAGATTAGAAGGCTATTTTAATCCAGAAGGACAGTTAAGCTTTGCTTTGTCACTGTTATGCCAAATACATGCTATTTTTGCTTTAAGATCTCTTTTATAATATCTGTAGGTCAAAAATAGTAACTTGTATGGCCATCAGTCTCTAATAAAATGCCTTTGGCTGGGCCTACTTTGAGTAATTTTTTCATGCAATTTCAACTTTACCAAAAGCTTTATAGAACCATGAGCCCCCAACTTTCTTTCTTTTTCTTTTCTTTTCCTTTATTTTCTCCTGCATTTAATACAGTTGCCATATATTTTTCATTCTTTGTTTGATGGCAAGCTAAATAGTTGATGCTGGGGACAAGAGGAAAAGAGAGCAAGAGACAATTTGGGGAAGAGGACCACAGGAAACAAGCAGTCCAGGCTGGGGGAGGTCTTAGCAGTGCAGATATCAAAGCTTTAAAATTTGAAGGCTTTGATGAGGACTCCATTTTGAATACACTGGGGGAAAAGTTTTATGCCTAATTGCTAGAGGGAGGCTCCCAGCTCCATCTAACATGGCAGTGCAAAAGTAAAGCGTGATTTAGGATCCCTGTGAAGGCGGAGCTGCCCCGTTGAAGCCTTTTCAGCTTCAGCAGGGTGGTCGGTGTGGTTCCCTTTCATGGTTGCTTCGTTATTTCTGCTTATAGGGGACTCTTGTGCAATTTTCCGCTCTGCTGAGTTCTGCATTTTTGGCTGCCCTCACAAGGCTCCCGATTGAATCCCAATGCATACATGAGATCAAAGGAGCTTTCAGTGGGTTTTGTGCTGTTTGCTTTGCTCTCTTCAGCGCCTGCTCTGCTGTCTTGGGCGCTCTGTGAACAGACACCCACCACACAGGGCTCTCTGCCTGCAGTACTTGCCCAAAGTCCTTGCTTGTCCCAGCTTGTCCCTGGGCACGTCCTCGGGAGGTCCCTGCTTTGCCTTGGTGGAGTAGCCAGCACCTCATACTAATTATTCCTTATTTGACTTGAAAGTGTGCCTGCAGGGTCTGCATCCTGGAGAAGCTTCTTATGGGAAGGCTGTGCAAATGCCCTTAAAACCTTATCTCTTAGGAAAAACACACTGGCTCATAGCTGCTGCAGGGCTGGCGAGAAGTATTACTCCAAAAGCCAAATAGTAGTAAATCTGCACACAGTACAAAGCTGAGCCCCCCAATGGCCCTTTGTGAAATGCTGACCCCTGAGTCCTCCAGCATTTAGCTAATCCCAGCTTGCCAAGGCCCTGTCCTAGGCGCCACTTGCCGACACGTGCACACTGCAGTGCTGTGCAGCGCTGCCTGTCCTGCAGCCTGTGAGCTGTAGCCACAGCTGTGGGAAACAAGGCATGGAGCATGTGGTTATACGTATAGGAATGCTCCAAAGCAGTTGCTTTCTTTTGCTAAGCTCTTCCTGACAGTAAATTTCTATAAAGTTTGCATGACACATCCGGGGTTTTGTTTGTTTGTTTTTGGTTTTTTTTCCCTCCACATTAATGTTCCATTTACCTCTTGATTGATTTCAAACTCTAAGCCATCTCATGATAATTTAACTTGCACCATGCAGGATGGCAATAGATCATTTCCTGTGTCTGCTTGTGATGATCACTAACCATAGACTGCATTTTTACAGTCAGCACTTCTAGTAAAGGAGCCAGTAGGTCACAATTCCCAGGCCCAAATACTTACATATTTACAGCAGATTGCTATTTGTTTCACTGTGAAAGAAAAAAAAAGGGTAATCTTTTGTTCACACATTGGATATTTGCTGGAGACTTAAACCTGCTTGAGCATTTGCTGTTACAGTCCTGAAAGTAAAACTTTCGTGTATTAAAAATTACAAATAACCTGTATACACCAAGCTTTCCTTAAAATCCTCTATGCCACTTCACTGCATTAGTTACAGAAAAGGCAGTGTGGATTGGTAATAGGTCTTCTACCACTGTATTAGCTTGCCCAGTTGGCAACATCAGACAATACAGTGGCCTATTTTTGAGATTTGTGAAATCTGAAGTGATAGTATACAGCTTTGTGTATTTTTTTTTTGTTCAAACAAAAACTCTTATCAGTCATCTGATTTGCCAGACAACTTGATGATATCAAGTTTTGGCTCTCTGTCTATCTTTATGCCCCCAAGACTGAAAGATATATTTATCTGCAGCAGGGAAGAGCAGATAAATTACATGGGCACTGTCTGATAGTCCAATCTTGATAGTAGCTATACAGCATTAGTTGTAACCAGTTGCTTCATGAAACTATAAATCCCCTGGATTGGTTTTAAAATGGGACCTATTGTGCCAAATATCATCAGTGACACTTCAAATGAATACTTCCACTCTATCGTGACTAATACTGCTTACAATTTGGGAACGTGTTCATGACTTATGTGTTCTCCTTTGGGGTGAAAAACAAAGAAAGTCCACCCATAACGAAATCTTTCAATAAACTTCCTATAAATTAGTCATGAAGAACTGCATATTTAGTCTTCCCTGTCTTGTCAGTTTTTAATTAAAAAAGTTAAGAAAAGAAGTGATGACAGATATGACCAGGACAACTTCTTCAAAATGTCCAAATATATCTGAAGGTGAGAAAGCAGGACAAGTAACTGTTCCCCTTATGGAATGCAAATTGAATATGACCTGCAATTGAGAGGGAAGAAAACAAACACTGAAGGGCAGATTTTTTAAAAATATCTGAAATGTACTTTCTGCCCTATTCAAGCCCTAAATGTAGCCACAGAATAAACAAGGGGACTGTTCTGGCATCATTGACTACATCACATCAGCAATCATTCATTCATTGTGCTAACTTAGGAGGGGTGAGGGATGAGGGCTCTGGGTTTCCTTCCATATATTCTCCTAAAAAACATTTTACCATTGGAATTTTTAAATAGCAAACGTGTTGGAGGAAGGAAGTCTCTGTTATTAAGCTATCTGTCTTTCCCTTCACCTCACCTCCTCATGGTGTTTTTAACTAACCTGTGAAATATATTGACGTATGTCCTACCTACAGCTTTACATGCAACCCATAGATGCTCATGCAAAACTACTGAAGACCCAGAACTGGCAGTCCAAACGGTACATGAAAGGGATGAAATCTTCTCATACATCCTTTCCACACCCTAAAGAAGGATAGAGAAAGGACAACTTGGCATAAATTTCTTTCAAGTCAGGTGACCTTAAAAATAGACAGGAAACCTACTGATCTGGTGCTAGTGAAGCTTTCTCCTACTCCAGACTCATGTACTTTTCTGCTTGCTCAGGAAGGAGAGATTAAGGAACTTGGACCATTTTCACAAGACAAGTTTTACAGGAAAAGTTCATTTTTGACTTAAAATATGAATGCTTGTGTTTTTACATTTAATTCACTTATTCAACACAGGATTTTCTAAGATGTAAGGACTTACTAAGGATTTGTAGAAGTCTTTTCAAAGGGCTCTTCTTTGTACATTATCAAGTAGTTTAGGCCAGCAAATTCAGGATTCCCTACTGGTTTTGTTTTTGTTTTGTTTATGTCAAGAGACACTTCATACAGCTTAATGTGAATGTTATTATTTTTACTTTTGCATTAATAATTCAAAGCAAAATGAAAGCCTTAAGAAAATGCCATGAATCTGTCTGACTGTTTTTTTATCCTGGAGATTAAAGTAACTGAAGAGAAAGGAACAAAAAAAACCCAGTTTTCTCAACTTTTTTTTTTTGTCACAGTCTATCACATAGGTTTTGGTTTGTCATTTTTTATGATATTTCACCTTAATTGTCAGGTAGAGCTCAGTTCTACACTGGGAACCAGCCATACTGATTACTGCAGTTATGTGGTGTTTCATTCACTGAATCATGTTTTCCTTGCATTCTGAGCACACAAGACAGATCTTATTTTGCTTATTCTTTCATTATATAAAGCAACTTTGCTCATTCCAGATGAAAGCAGTAACTGATGCTTGGTGCACCAAATATATATATAGTGAATGTATGTGTGGCATCTTACTTGCGTGACCTGCACATGATAGAGCTTATACTACTTGAGAAATATTTTTTGTTGTAGAAAAGACCGGAAACAATGTTAAGCAGAACAGGTAGAACTTCTGGGAAGGCAAAATAAAATATTAAAAAATAAAAAGAAGAGAGAAAAGCTGAAAAACAAGTCAGCGCTAAGGAGTAGTGAAGTAGTTAACTCCATAATGATCAATAAAGCTCTGTGCTTCTCAGAGACAGATATAACAACCAAAGAACATTTTACATAAAAAACTTAATAATTAAGATCAAGCAACTAAAATGCTTATTTATAACTTTGTCATTATGAACAAGTGACTTATTTGTAGAAAGAAACTAAATATATTCAAATATATTCCTCTATCCCCAATAAATTTCTTCCTCTTTTAGTGGTAACAGCTTCCCAGGCAGAGAAATTCTCTGTTATGACTACCAAACATTCTTTTTTTTTCCTGAGGTTTGCATTATTAGTTAGAAAAAAAAAAAAGAAAAGAAAAAAGAAAAAAAAAAAACTTGTAAAATACTTTGGTTTCACTTGCAGTTTTCAGACTTTTCTGACGGGATTAAAAGGAAGGGCCTGCAATGTGGTGAAGGTATGTCATTTGGGCTCAAAATGTAGGGGAGCTCTTTATCCCGGACCTTTTCTGACAGAAAGTTGTAGGCCCTGTCTTCAAAAGTGTCTTCTGATTTATTTGCAGGTTCTTTTTCTGTTCACTCCATTTGACCTACTTGAGGCTGGAGCTTCAATGCTTACAGCTCCAACCAGAGTCTACGGTAGCTGTTTTTTTTCTCATGTGCAAATGAAGGTCAGGCTGCCCCTAGAACAATCAGACATGACATATCCCCCTATCAAAAGCTTTGTTTGAAAGTCAGGGGTTTAATCTCTTTGTGATTATTCAGAATACCTAATTTAGGTGGCTGTGAGCCCTAACTGATTCTGTAAGGACCCTTAGGTTTCTATGTGCCAAGCTGGAAGCTTAAAGGTACGCTGTGTGAATACTTAATCCCCTCTAAAATGGGATAATAATACTACCCCATTGCACAAGGCCACTGGAAGCTTGAACCCCTGCATGCTTTTGAAGTGCTCAGATTCAATATCAGGTGTACACTGAAGAAAAAATACAGAAAAAACAGTATAGGGGCCTCGCAGTCCTTCAGTTAGGCCAACAGTGTACACAGAGCAGGATACTACCAATTCCACTGCAATAAAATTAATAGAGCACACCCCACATTTAATGATATTCAGAAATTACATCAGCATCAATGTCTTTATCGTGAGGATGGGAATGAGGGTGGGCCACCAAGCTGAAGGGTAATATATTAATATTAAGGGCCTGATTCTCATTCTGTTTTTGCTAGTTTAAGCAAAGATCATCTCTCCTGAAACCAACGGATTTGCTTCTGTGAAATTCCTTGGGTAGAAATGAGAACAGACGCTAACCAACAGAGAACAGTTTCCTGTGTTTCAGCTGCAGGTATGTAGACAATAGATACTGACAGAAAGAGCTTAAGTTAGGTTTAATCCTCTTAATGACTTATTGTATGTTCTAGAGAGCTTGATGTCATTTAAGAATATCATCGAGGACTAGTAACAGTACTGTCATACTCAGATTGGCTTTTGCAAGCACAGCAGCAATGTGGAGGGAGAAGAAACAGGAGTTAGAGACCCTCCTCATTGCTCTCTCCCCTCTCCATGTTTTTGGTGAGATGCTTCAGGTGAGGGTGAGGGTCAAAGAAAGAATAATGGCACTGCCAGTGGCAATATCTTTGCCAGAACCTGTCCTGATGTGAGAAAGGTCATCATGGACTGTGGAATATTTCAAAAGACTGCTCTGTTTCTATGGCATGGGTCAGTGGAATAAACTTCCTGGAGCACAGGAGGATTCCCTTTGTCTTAGGCTACTTGTTCTAACAAACAATATGGAGCAGAATGTGATCTACCTACCCAGCCTCTGCTCTCCAGAGGCTTCCCAAGTCTCTTCTCACAGCACCTAAAGAAAACCAGCTGCTTCTGGAGATTACAAGATTGGGACTGCATTACCACTAGTCAAAGCATATTGTTTTACAGTAATGAGTAAAAAAGCTGGGCCAATACCAAGGGAAACACATATTCCTGTAAAAGAAGCTCTAGTAGAGGGAAAGAGAAATTGATTTCCAAAGACTCATGTGAAACTCCTAGACAAGACTACAGAGGTCTATTTTAAAATGCATTTCAACAGATGAGCTGAACAGCTATAATGGAGAATTTTGATTCTACAGAGTCCTTGGTCTAAGGTAAACTGTCAGCTCTTTTGAAAGCCATAGGCTCCATTTTTAAAAGTGATTTCTATTTTTTAACCTATGGTTATTCCTTTGTCTAAGTCAGACATCACTGAAGACTCAGGCTCTGCACTTGAATACTGAGCTGTTACCCTCTTGTCAAAATCAAGATATGGGTGCTTCGGAGTCGGGACCATAGCACTGAAGTGGCAACTGGGAAAATTCAGGATAAAGTGCTGGGATCCCACCACTGTCCTCAGAATCTGCTCATAGCATCCAGTCAAATCAAAACAAGTATCTCTGCTTCTCTTTTCTAATTTTCAATCACCTGATACATTGGACTCTGCTGGTAACTGCTGGATCACGATGTTAGGTAGGACTGAATACGTGCCTTTGTTTTTCCTAATGTAGGCATTGTAAACTTGTATAAATGTTGCATATGAGGCGGGTTGATACATATGAGGTTTGTAAATAAAAGCAGGTTGGGAATTGATGTTAGTCGGAAGGCTAGAGTCCAGTCACTGTATTTCGATTGTTCCCTACTTTTATAGTGTAGTGTTCACAGACTGATTTCTGTTTCCCCATGGAATATAATAAAGCCACAACTTTTGCCATATTCGCTTTTCTTGTCTCTTCTTTCCAGGACAGGCAGTGCTGCTGTTGCTCTCTGCTGAACAAAGCCCAGGCAGCTAGGAAGAGGATGGAGATCCTGAGAGGGCTCATGCACTGCTGTCAGTTTTAATGCCTCTCCTTTTCAGTGGCGGTAAATCTCCAGGTCACGTGGAACTGATCAGCATGGACTAAGGGCAGGATATGGCTCTGCACATGCAATCACAGGACTTTCCTCTCCATCAGTGGATAATATAAAGCCCAGCCCTAGGTGATGAATAATCTGGCATCCTGCGTCTTCATCAGTTAACCAGAGCCTACTTCTGAAGCAGTAACTACCCCTTAAGTGTACTTTAGTATATCTAAACTTCAGGCAACTTCACAGGGCGCTGAGATCGAAGTTTTCCAGCCCTGAGCATGGCAACAGAAGCCAGGTTGAAGTGGCAGGATTGGGAAATGGAGCTTGCCCTCTTTTCTTCCCTGATTTTCCCCTTTGCCTACCCATGACCAGATCACCTGCTTGGTTGGTGGCCTGCTCAGAAGCAAGTTGCATTCCTTGCCATGCAGCCCCAGGGGTATCATCTTTTTTAAAAAGTTTTTCAACCTTTTTTTCTTCCTTTTTTTCCCCCTTTTTTCTTAAATGGAAATACTGATTCAGAAAAGGGTTTCTACTGCTGATTCCAGCCCGAGCAGCTCCTTTTTGGATTCGCTTCTGATACTGAGTGTACACCTTCAAGACTACACCTGCACAGGAGATGCCTGTGGCAGTCCGCAGGGAATGTGGCTAATTAAATAGGAACAGATTTTAAAAGATTACTTCATCCAAGAAGCAAGAGCTAATAATTACACAGAACAAGATGATTACCTGGAACAAGATGATAAAACTGCTAATGTTCTTGTTTGCAATACGTTTGTGAAGCTTCTCTATTAAAGCTAGAGTTTAATGCATTATATTTTATTGTTTAATAATACAAAAAAATTTGCTGCTGGTATTCTGTCAGAAATGTACATTTCTTCCAAATAAAATTCCACATGGAGCTGACCCCTCCCAGTAGTTTCCATGCTTTTCTGGACCATTAGTCTCATCGGGGGGAAGGAAGGGTTAAGAAGGCAGAACCCTGCTTTTGCCTCATATGCGAAGCATATATCCAGACATATAGCAAAAATGTCTGGAAGCTTTAGTACACGTTGAAAGATTGATTCCTTCTTCACAGGAGGGAAAAATGGCATTTCTATGAGATGGCAAGTTGCAGTAACTGGGGAAGATCTCTAATCTTGTCTCTCTTACGATACAAAAAGTATGCTGGTGTTCTGGCCGCTGTCACCCCTCCAGGCTGGGGCTCAGCCCTTGTGGGCCTGTGCTCTAGGGCTACCAGAGGTTTTCTGTTCCTTGCCAGACAGGCTGTGATTGCAGGGTGTGCCTATTCCATACATCCAGCCATTGCACAAGCAAGTATAGACATCAAAATGTTGATACTTCATCTGTCATGGCTGAGCTAACTGGCCTCTCAGGGAAGGCTCTCTGCAGGCCTCTGCTCTCCACCCAGCCTCTATGCCTTTTTATTTATATGCACATTTTTCCTATTTTTCTGTATGTCTTTTAATGAAACATGAGATTCTGGAGAAGAAAATAGCAGCTTATGAGAGGTGCCAATGTGTCATACCGCAAGTATAGCTCAGTACAAGCGCTGTCTAGACTCAACCACAGTACTCTCTATATTTTACTGATGACCCTCTGCAGAACATTAAATTACTGGTTGTCTCAAAACCAACTCTCTCTCCAGCTTTATAGTCTCCCACATCTTCCCAGAAGCCATTTATAACGACATCTGCAGGTTTGCTGCAAAAACTTGAACACATCTTGGCACCTAAAGTCTTCATCCTATAGTCCACACTTATGCAAAACTCCCCCTGAAATGAAAACTGGAAGCTGGGATCAGCTTCACTGGGATCTCAGTACACATTTTATCTCTTAGACATTTTTCTATTTCTCTCTGTTTCTCTGTAGCTGTTCACATTTTGAGAAATATGGCTTTAAAATGTTTGCTGAATCAGGACTTACAACTTTACCTGAGACAGTATTACAGAATTTGCCTTCAACACGCCTGCATATAATCTCCTAGAGGCAGGGTTCCGTCTCTGTGTTTGTAAGGCTGAGCATCCTATCTCAATTTTTAAAATCTTGAATAAATAATTGGTCTGTTTTAACTCTTGTTTGTTTTTTAACCATTTGTATAATACCTCAAGCCACTTGGCAGAATATGGATAGGTTAGCAATGTGGCATTAATTAATATTGTAAAATTGCTTTGAAGGAGAGAAGAGCTAATTAACTGCGAAGAATTAATAGCAAGAGAGAACCCAAGAGGAAAAGTCCACAGTATAATTAAGAGAGAATACCTTTCTGTTCATGCCCTACTATCTTCCCTTTGTCACATTCACTAATGACTTCAACTTGGCTCTCTTTTGTGATGTCCGTCAATATGATAGCAATATATCTAGATGTAGATTTTATATTCTTTTTTCTTTCTCAAGTTTTTCTTTATTTTTTTTTTCTGGCAGTCCCCTGAGGTGAGCTATAAACTTTCCTCTTTCCTTTCCTACTGTGAAATACTCACGAAGCAGCTTCCTACGTGGGAAGGGTTGTGCTGGCTGAGGTCCAAGCTCTGTCTCCAGCAGCTGGTGACACCAGCACCGTGAGCGAATGGGGCACGCAGCAACAACCATTCCCATGGTGTGCTTGCCCTTCCTACTGTACATCCTACATTTTTTTTTCCCTGTGAATGTCAGATGACTCTTTGATTTATTGAGGTTTAAAAAAAATGAATTGGCAGTCAATCTGCTTCCAACCACACTGCGTTTTCTTCATTTGCCATTCTCTAGCAACAATCCCTGAGAAGCAAACAAACAAAATGATGAATTATACACAATTAAGGGAAAAAATGTTAGCAAAAATGTGCTTGTCTATTTAAAAACCCAGCTATCCCATGCATAAACTTGAAATGAAAGCTTACTGCAATGCTTTCTGTGTTTGGACTTCAACTACCTTTTCCATGCAGCAAACATTTGCAAAGGTGCCATGAAGTGAACATCTTGGGAAGGGCAGAGGGAGAACTGTCAAAATAAACATCACAGAATGTGAAAATAACTATTTTCTCTGTGTAAAAATATCTCCATTCTGGAGTTTGGGTTGAGTTAATTGACAGTATCCAGTAAACAAATGCTTATAAATGTTTAAAACAGTTGATGAACGTGCTAGCTGACTTCAGTGAGCTAGCCATCAAGAATTAAAACATTTCCCAGATGAAGATGCTTTAATGAAATGGGAATAATTGAAAGATTAGAACAAACAAATAGAAAAAAATAATGAAAGGTGGAAATAATTTTCAAAGTACAGTTTTTCCCTAGTAAAAAGTATTTTCATGTATCTGTAACAGTGATAGTACCTGTCTAATTATTCCATTTAAGATAAAAAAGTTCTCATAAAAAAGTAGACTTAGCAAAAACGTCTCCAAAACTGAAGGCTATACTGTCTTTAGAAGGTCCTGAGCTCCCTCTGACCCTGCTTTCTTAGTTGGAAGCTCTTAGTCGTACCCACACCTCTGAGCCAGGAGGTTCAGTTGCCAGTCCAACACGACAAATACAGCTGTGTGGGGCTGTCAGGAGAATGCTGTGTCATTAAACATGCTGTCCTTCCACAGCAGGTTGACTCAAGCTCCCTAGTCTCTGCCCAAATAATCCTTTATTTTCCTGAGAAAACAACTCACCAAGCTAATGTAAAGTCATGCCCAGGCAAGTTTTTCTGGAGGTGGTAACTGATAATATATGCATGTGGCTGAGGAACAACCTTTCTTGATGCATTTCCTCTAGACTACTCATCACATACATAATGTGAGTACATGCACTACAAAAAGTGCTGATTGAATAGTTTTAGACATACTTTTGGGCTAGAACAATACCAATGTCATGCCAGTTGGACTAACAGTAGCTTTCATGCCAGTGGTTGTCTGAGATGATGCAATGTAAAACTGCTAATAAGCTTCTGATGGATTGGCAGCTCCTGCAAGCTATACCTCAAGGCAGGAGGGTGACAAAGAAAGAACGCAGCTTCCCAGGCCTTCCCACCAACACCTTGTCGGGAAACAAGGAAAAGAAGGCTAAGGTCACTATTGTGAGGTCACCTTTTCTTATAAAAGAAGTTTTACCTTTGAGAGTTTTTAATCTTTATTTTATTTATGTAGAGTTGAATTTCTTTTGGCATCTTCTATTACCGTATTTAACCTGTAAGGACCAAGTTCAGCCTCGGGCTTTGTAGAGGGAGATAATTCAGTGATCCCTGTTCCTGGGTCATCTTGCACTTCAGCTTACAAAAGGATCCTGCCATCTTCTCTGAGAAGATCCAACATCTTCATTATTTGTCTTATGCTCTGAAATCTGTTTGGGAAAAAGCAATTAGCACAGAAAAGGTACCTCTTTTTTGTTTAAAGATTGTTGCTCTTCAGGTGTTTCCACAGTAAAGAGAAATGAAAATTTACTATTTCCTCAACTCCTGGTTAAATTATTGGGAAAAAAA
>JAUBOD010000193.1:581298-592949 GCA_032353885.1 Nothura maculosa
CTTCAGGTGTTTCCACAGTAAAGAGAAATGAAAATTTACTATTTCCTCAACTCCTGGTTAAATTATTGGGAAAAAAAGAGAAAAAAGAAAAAAAAATGGCTGCATATCAAAATTGTAGCTGATTACAAATATTCTAAAGAGAGGGATTCACCCACCGCTAACACAGCTGCAAGAACTGATACTGCACTGAGGGTGCTTGGAAATTGCTGAGGGAGATGGAGCAGCAGGTCTGGGAAAGCAAAGCAAGTCCAGGCTTGTCCAGCTCTCACCTGGTGCTGTGTGCTATGCTGCAAACTGCTTCCTCCCCCTCACCACCCTACACTATTCCCTACTGCTTCCTGAAGGTGACCTGCAGCAGCATTCCCGTGGTGTATGGGACAGGCTGCAGGCTCTCCTGCTAGTCCGGGAACGTTCTCCTTTTTCCAAGAATCTAGCTTTGCAATAAAAATCCTCAGGGCTGCACATGCAAAACCCAAAACTTTGACAAATCCTTTTGCAACATTTGCTTACAATTCCACTGTAATGACATCATGTTGCCAGTAAATTCATTTACTGGAGTGCTGACAAAGAGCAACTACAAAACGGGCTGAAGTCCATTCAGAGCGAGCCAGTGGGATAGCATGGTTCATCCGGACCTTTGGTGTGAGGAATGAAACGGAGCTGCCACTTAGCCTTGAGTGCTAGAGAAAACATTGTTCACGCTCTTTCTCCATAACCCACCTCCTGTGCTCCTCCAGCTTGTGAAATTCGGTGCAGTTGCATACATAGCAGCTGTGCCCGAAGCGTATCAATTCAACTCAAGCCAGCAAATATCTATGCAAAAGCTCTTTGGAATATTCACCCAGTTCTGCAGGAAAAATGGCTCCATTTCCTATGGTTATCACAACTAATTGTATTAATGAGAGTCATATTACAGATTTCAATACATACCAGAGAAGAGTTATCTTGGGGAGGAAAGACAACCAAAGAAATAAAATGCAAAGCATCTAGAAATGTCTCATCATATATGATTCTATCTAATGGGAATGGATGCTTTTCTATATTTATTTCAATAGGAAGAATACCAGCCATACACATATATTATACATAAAATCCGGTATCATTTTTAAGGATTTGAGCCTAAGGAAGCAAATGACATCTTCTTCTTCCCTCATATTTTTATAGGATTGGCATGATTCAAGTTTTACTGTACAGTCAGAAAACAATTCAGAGTTGTGTGCTGAAGGCACTTATTGGAACAAAGCAACTTCTCACTGCAGATTCTCTGCCTCATCATTTGGGTCTTCTTTTCAGCAGTTCCCAAACTGATAGAATAAATATTGTTATGGATATTTTGTACATACATTTTGAAGGCCCAGTGACCATGAAGTCATGCTTCTGTGTGTCATTCTTTGCATTAGTGACGAGCCGAAACATACCAAATTTATTCCTGAATCCAGATGGGTAATTGGAGGCTGAGTTTTAATCTGGGCATGTAGTCAGATTTGTTTTATGGCTAAACATATATCAGTAATTGGGTTTTTTTTTGAGCATTCAGAGAAAAATGTACTCAGCTTTATGTTACTGATGGATACAGCAATCAATATTTCTTCCTGTGCAGAGGACAAAATAAGGTGCAATAAGTCATCAAGGAATATTTTGTTGACAGAATATGTGAACATGAAAAGCAGAATCCTCACAGTCTTTTGAAAATTTTAGTCTGTTACACCTCTGTCTGGGTTCATTTTCTTTCTTCACTTCCTTATTTTTAGCTTTAGAATGAAAGGGAAAGCGCAGTCTAGACTGCATCCTTGGAGCCAGTTCAGTTCAGGGGGAAGTACGAGCAGGCAGAAATAGAAAGATTTGGAAGGAATCCTTGTGATATGCTTGTATAGCACGTCCTTGAGGCAAAATCACTCATTTGGGATTGCACACAGTATAGATCACTGTACTGTGCTACAGTGTCATATAGAAGTTTAGAAGTTAGTATTTAGGCCCATTCAAGTTGCCCAAGCTTTGGAACAAGAGTATGCAGTTGGAACTTGCTCTTGAAGCAGAAGTTATAGTTCCTGAATGCAGGAAAATGGATGCACGTGGTATTCCCTATGCATGCTCTCTACATGCCAGCAAATCTTCTTTTGATCACAATTTCAACTGAAAAATCATTATTGCTGTTTTTTAGGTCAGTGTCATGCCTGGTTAGGAGAGAGTTGGGAACCCATCCTTTAAATATGCAGTACATGGGGCTTCCAGAACACACGGCAGCGTGCATCTGTAAAACAGGCATAATACTATTTACTTGTCTCAGGTGTAGGAAGCTTAATTAACAACTTTAAATCATTTGGAGATCTTTGGAGTGATGGCACACAGGCTAATACAACAAGCAATTTGGCACAAATGCGTTATCACACCTAGAACTTTATTACCATGTAGATATGCTAAGGCAAATAAAGCAGAATGTGTCCTTAATGCTATGGAGACAAATCGCTCTGAAATTGCCCAGAGGGAGATACACCTACTAAATACAGGCTTTATTACAGCACACGCTTTTACCTCAGCATCGCACAACTTATCAGCCCCATAGACAGATACCCACAACCGCAGGCTTCCTGGCAGTGCACGGATACACCTACAGCCCAAAACCTTTCAGGAGCCCTTAGGGATGTGGTCCCAGGCACAGCTTACTGGCAGCACACAAAAGGGACGGCTGCAGAGCGCAGACTTTCTGGCAACACAGCTGCATCCCCAGAGCCTGGCTTGCTCGGAGCCGTGATAGACCGGCCATACCACACCCTGTAGGGCACAGACATGATAAAGAGACACTACTCATTGCAAAGGCAGCTGCCCTTGGAAAAGGCCTTTCCCAAACACACTGTGAAACAGGGGCTTATGATTGTTAAAGGAGTGCCAACAATGTCAAAAGCAATCTGTTCTGAAAGTGAATGTTCAGGTATTATTAAAATACATGCAGACCAAGTAGTCTGTACATTCTGCTGAGCTGTACAAACCATGGGAGCTCTCTGCTTTTGTGATTTATGTTCCTACCAAGGACCTGTAATAATAAAAGCACTGACTTAGCCACCATAGTTTGGAGTCAGGCCTTGAGATTTCACAGTTGGATGTAGGTTTTTTGTTCTGTTTTTCCTAGAGGAGAGCATGTAATGAGACTAAGACAGTTAGTGGCACAGGGTGGCTAGAGGTGCCTCCCCTCGGTGTTTTTCCTGAGGGGACAGACCTTCTCTGCATGGACAAAGCAGCTGGCATGCAAGCATTTCCTTGCTCCTGCGCGCTCGACTGTGGAAGCTTGTGATGGCTTTTGACATAGGGAAGGCAAAAAGTGAGGGAAAAGTTATTTAATATCCAGATGTTATTCTGGATTATAACAAAAAAGAAAATAGTCTGGGGTTTATTATAATCTCCACAAGGGTCCATGTCTGCTTGGAAAGGTCAGTGTTTATGCTATAGCTGATCTCCTGGAGACTACTTAGATCTAGAGCTGTTCTCATGTTCCTTATGTTACACAAAAAAAAAGCTCAGAATAGCAGGGGCTTGAATTCTAGGGGTTCAACTGGTTTCACCCCAGCAATGTGGGAGCATAAAGAGCTTTCTGTTACTCTGTGGCTTCTCCTCACAGCTAAGAGGCCTGGCGGGGAAGGCAGGTTGCTGCTGGGCTGCTGTTTGCCATCTCCCTGTGATCAGAGCAGCCCACTGCTCCCTCTTGCCCCTCTGGGATGCCAGGAATGGGCAGGACAGGAGGTCCTTGACACTTTCTCAACACCCAATTGGAGAGCAGGGAGCCAGGCCTGAGCAGAGTAGGTAACTACCAGCTTTCAATATCCACAGTGCTTGCCAAGTAAATGAGTCTCTGGAATCTTGCCCATCATAGAGCAATATAAGATGTCAATTAACCTCTAGGATGCAAATACATGAGGATTCTGGAGCAATTCAGACTGTATTTGTAGCGTCTTGCTCAGCCTCACCAAGAATTATTCTGCCTTCTCTCTAGCTCATTGCTATAGCCCAGTGGCTGATCAGATGCATTACACCTGTCAGTCAGAGGCCGCCTTTAGGTGTAGCTGTGCACGGGCTGCTATGCACATACATACAATACGTGCAGATTTTTGCACAGCAGATGCTTAGCCACCTTCTGTGGAATGAAATGGCTACAAAAAACACCCCATGTATACACACTGTGGAGCAACAGTGGGGCAAAGATTGTCCCAAACAGCTCCTAGTGTGGGAGCTGGAACATTGCGAGGATTTGTGTGGTTATGAATGAAGGGTGTTGCTTTCCTGAGCAACTTGCACAGGCATGCAAGCCTGGAATCATAAAGCTTTATTCATTATATTTGTCAGATCTGGAAAACAAAATGCAGCATGGCTGGTTCCATAGCTTTAATGAGAGGTTACACACGAAAATGGAGCTGAAGGAAAGGAGACTCCTTGTTCCCTTTCCTCCATGCAGTTATGGCTTGACACCTTCTCCTGGCCCTGAGCCACTGCACTCTTTGCAGTATGGCAGTGCGGTGGTGGCACTCACAGCACCCACCTTGTGCTGCCAGCACTGGCAAACTGCACCGAGACACGGTGAAAGGCTGACAACTTGTTCCCAAAGAGAAAATGTCATCGATACCTTCAGGAAAAGCTTGGAAAATTGGTCTCCAGAAAGATTCTATTTAATGGCAGTGAGAAGCAAAATGTATAAAAACAGTAAAAAATAGAGCTTACGGCCAGTATTTTGGACAGGAAACTGAAAATGAAATATTTCCAGTTTGTTGGGTTGTGCCTAAGTACAGTACGTCTTGCTCGGCTGTATCAGACTCCATTATTACTTCAAAGTTTGCTTTGATCTTCCTTTATTTACATTAGCCTTTGCCATATTATTCACAAAGAGTTTTCAGTGACTGCTCCAAATCATGTATTGCACTGTGCTAAGCCAAGTCTGAAGTCAGTATTGTGGCGGTGTGCTTTATCTGCAATAACAATATCCTCAGAATTAAGAAGTAGTGTTCTTGCTCCTTTAAAGCACACAGAATAGAATTTATATATTTCTAATGATCGTTCCAGATGATTTGTGACAGTTTCTAACCAAAAATCTCCTAATTTTTGTGGAAGTTGCTACAGAGATTTAAAAATGTGCTCAAAATCTTGTTCACAGGGCATATTCACTCATAGTAGAAAACAGAAAATAGTAGAAAATAGTAGAAAAAACATAGTAGAAAAAGAAAATAGAAAAAAAAAAGTAGAAAACACATAGCTTGCCCAGGAGAGGTGCAGAAACAATTGTACTAGGACAACCAGCCAAGCAAGTATCATTAGTTAGATGTCAAGTAAAATGGTACAAAGTGACTCTATATCGCAGACTCTATATGTGTGCTAGGGAAGCATAAAATTTGCAATGTTTTTACCTGCTTTGCTTACATGTAAGCGAATCCACATACTTCAAGGTGTACTTAATAGTAAATCAAGCCAGAATCTTTTCTGCATCTCTTGTTCTTCCTTCCCCAATGCACAAGACGGGCAGAATGGTGGCTGGTTTGATCACCCCCATGGAATCCCATTCAAATCACAAGGCGACTGGGCTTCTCAGCGCTTCTGGGCATCCCTAGGATAAGGTAGGAAGTTTCAAAGTGTCAGCTTTTCATTACTTCATTACTAATAGCCAAGTGTTTAGGAAGTATCATAATAATAGCACTTTAAAATTGTCACAATAAATTAAGTAGCATTTTGCAATGCAAAATCCTTGATATTTTTCCTCCCATTAATTTCGGCCAGGAAGTTGAAAGGATGACATAATGGAGAGACTTGTGAGATGATCAAAATATTAGGCTGTGAGTTGTATCTTCATTAAGGCTTCCCTTCCTTTAGAGCATGGAAATCAGAAAACAGGCTGGTACAGTGGCAGTGACAGACAGTGCAAGAGGTCTGTGATTTAATTGAACTTCAGATTTTATTCTGAATACAGCTACCAAAAAGATGCAGTAAAACTATTTTGCTGCATTTTCCAGAAACTAGTCACTACAGGAAGCATCATGGAAACGTCAGCTTTCTTGCTCCCACTAAGAACCTGTTGCAATTCAAGTGATTTTCCAAACTTGAATGTGGTAAAGAAAATGCAGATTTTAAAATAAAAATTGTATTTTTACTTATAAAGCAATCTACCACACAATTTTCCATTATCATTTATATCTAGCTAATGCTTTCTGCTAGCCACATTGAAGGATAAAGAGAAGCCCATCAACCTTAAACTCTGCCAGGAATGTAAGGAATAATGACTGGAAAAACGTGATACTTTAATTACAGAATGCCATTTTTAAGAAAAATTATTTTTAACGATATCTGGATTTTGAGGTTAGTCTAGATGATACTGTATCTACATCATAGGTATTAAAAACAAAAATGTCACATTTGTTACTACACAATGACAAAGTAATACTGAGTCTATAATCACTTTCCTATAATGAGAAGCTACTGCAAAATATTTGCGTAGATGTATTTAAAATTTGACCCAGAAATACT
Organism: Nothura maculosa; assembly: GCA_032353885.1. Taxonomy (NCBI): domain Eukaryota; kingdom Metazoa; phylum Chordata; class Aves; order Tinamiformes; family Tinamidae; genus Nothura; species Nothura maculosa. Next base: position 587,797 of record JAUBOD010000193.1, read on the forward strand.
GCTTTGTTGTTGAAGTTACGGCTGATTTTATTGCATAAAATGCTTAAAGATGCATAAGAGAACCTAATGCTAAGGAATGCTTATACCCATGTTACCATTCCTTAGCATTTCCTTAGCTTTCTTTTTAAATGCTTAAGTTCCTATCTCCTAGAGATTTTACAGAATTGTGTGAAATTACACAGCTCCTTTTTGTAGAATTTTTCTGTCTCATTTTCAAAACAAAACCAGCCACCTAATAGCCATGAAAATATAACCACTCTGTCAGGTCAGCATCCCAGGTTGCTGCGATCCTCCCTGGCTTAATTCCTCTTACATTTTATAATAGGAATAAATGCATGCAACTGCACCAAAATCACCTTGGGATACACAACTGTGAATTAGTAGCAGTGATGCTTTCAGAACAATATAAACCAGAAAAACCTATAGTCAGTCTGGGTGAAAAGCTGGACAGTTTGAATATCTGCGTAGGATGCATGGTGCAGATGCAGTATAAGCTTCCACAACCCCTTTAATGGGCCAAAGTTTCACCAGAGTAAATATAAAGCTAATAATTTGTAAGAACAGATTGAAACGTTTCAAGGACCTGAATCAACAAGATGTCCAGCACCATCTTGTGGTATTATCATCAGTTAACCCACTGCCTTTTTTATTTGTCTTAGTTAACACAGTAGAAGGGAAATATTCCCAATTCTTGTGTTTTCTCTCCTAAAGAAATTGGTCAGGGATTTCTTGACATATGCAGGAGAGCTGCTACAAACCTGCTAACAAAAATAAAGGGTGTGGGACTAAGTTTTCCAAACATTAAGGTGTGCTGCTCAAGCTCAGATGGAAACATAAACATTTCAACATTTGCCACTATTGCTTGTAAAATACTTGGAACCTAAAATTAATGACTATCTATAAAAATCCTCTTAGGCACAAACTCTATGAGCTGACATCATTTGTACCTGAAACATGACCGGATAAAATGCTTGAGCTTTTCCACCCAGCACGCAGTCTTGCCTGCCTCTGTTGCAGACTTTTTGGAGGGGCTGCAACCCAGATCCTTCCTTCCGCTGTGCTGCAGCATCCAGGAGGAAGTGAAGAAATAGCCTGGGGAATAATTCTGCTGCTGCTGGCCCGGCCAACATTCCTTTCTTGGTAAAATGGGATCCGCGCTGGGCCAGCTATTACTGAAATAGAGCTGCTGCCACATTTGCTTACATAGCTGATGTATTACCAGCATCTAAGTCATTGTTTGCAGAGCACGGTGCAAGATGTGCTATGTAAATGTGTATATAAAACCATGCCTTGCTCTGATCTAAGTTTATAACATACTCCCATGCAACTTAATTCATCCCAGAGTTAAAGACAGGAAAGAGTCATATATTGGAAGCTTTCAACATTCAGACTATTACTTATTCTTACATATTTCAAACAACAAAACCACCCAGCTGAATTGCCTTTTTTTTTTTTCCTCCACATTTGTGTGTGAATTAAATTCCACTCTGAGGTGCCTGACTCATAGACAAAAAGACTAAAACACATTTTTATCCACAGAAAAAACTCAGATAAAGCTCCAGCACTGCATGTTTACCCTGTCATTGCTTCTGGAAGCATGAGAGTTAAAGCTTCTCTACTTCAAATAGGTGATTCTCAGCCTTGCCTTTAAGAATCTATATTTATGAATAAGATTTTAATTCATTCAGTCTGTGACCTCTGGTGAGATTGGTGCAATCTTCCAGCTTTATACAGCACCTGACAAGGGGGGGGATATTTGTTTATTTTTAGCAGTGTTTGTTGCAATAGAAATTGTATCAACATTACCAGATAAATATCAGAGATCATTGGATTCTTTGGACTCCACCCCAGCTAATATAAACTGATGCAGCTCCACAGACATAATAAATACCTCCTGAGGACCTGGCTCCATTTCTCACTAGTGTCCATAACTTTGCTGCAGATGTCATTAATGTGTCATGCACATGCTTGTAAGTATTCACTCCCTTCTTTTTAAAGTCTTCATTTTCAATATAAAGTTCTCTTACATTTTGAGTCAGTCTTTAAATGGAAGAATAAATAAGCAAAAAGATGTAATACATTGTTCAGTGCTGTATGTATTAATCATGATCATGCCCTGAACTGAAGTTCAGAAGGGGCTGTGCTTCTTGCAACCAAGAGCTGCTTATTTCTACCTCTGAAAGCAGGTGCCATCCTTGCAGCCAGTTCTGCATCGTGTGCCCCTGCCCAGAAATTAGAAGACATCTATTCTGTATCCAGAAATTGGATTGCAAAGGAAAAGAAAATTGATTCTTCCTGTCAGTACTTGAGGCAGCTTCTTTTACAACCCTGAGCTTGCATTCAGAGGGAGGTTTGGAGGATGCTGCTCTGGAGCAGGGGGCAGTGTTCAGCATGGAGACATAAACTAGGGAAACTGTTTATGAACCTGCTGGGATCTGTGTATGCTCTAATCAGGAACCTGCTGGATAGTGGATAGTTGCATGCAAACAGCCCCCTGAAGCATGGAGCAAGTTCTTGAGGGCATCAGCAGTGTCTTTACTCCCTGGGAATACATGGGGCATCTCTGAAGCCAGGAGCATCACAGCCAAAATGCAATTGCCCCAAAGCAGTCAAATAGCGACTGGGCCTTGACTGGCCTTGACTGGGTCTCTCTTAGATTTTCCAGGAATTATGTCACTAGCTTAAAGATTTGGAGTTGCTAAGATAGCTTTATGCCATGCTTTTTCCTTGCTCCAGCAAGAAATATATGGAATGATTGCTTTTAATCCTATATTCTGTACAGCATAAACTGGCTGTTCACATTAATGTAACCCAATTTAAATCTATAAGTGAATAAATTACACTTTTCTTATTAAGGTGTTATTCAGGCTGAGGAACAATTATTTGCTTAAAAAAATAAATATTTTAGTATACAAATTTTAAGTGGATGTAAATGTATGCAGGTTTTATTTTGACAAAACAAAGTTAATAAGTATCATGTGCATTTTTGATCTGATAACTATTTTAAATGTCTCCTTACTTGATACTGACATGACTATGATTTGCTATATCACTAAATACACATTGCTATATAACTTCAGCATGTGGTTACTGTAACACTTTCATTGCATCTTCCAAGAAATCAAGAGATTATATTAACAGAAAATTTTAAGCATGTTGGGAAAATATATTAACCAGATGTGTGCCAGGAAGGCTTCCTTGTGCTTTTATAAAAATTGCTTCACAAACAGTGTCTGATCTCTAGCAGAAGGGATTACAGCTTAACTAGCAGATTCGTCTTCGAACTCCAGCCTGATGAATCACTGGTAATATCTCAGTCTTGAGCCACATCAATAAATGGACTTAATGAGTAAGGAAATAAATGGACTTAAAGATTTGGGAAAGGTTGCTTAGTGTTTCTTTTTTGGGGGGGGCGGAGGGGCAAATGTAATTTCAAGTTGTCAGAAATAAAGGAGCATCACCTACAACAATACAGTGTCTTTAAGTGCCCCAACAAATAAGGAAGAACTATAAGAATGTTGACACAGACAGAAGAAATTACTAAGTTTGGGCTAGGAGAACAAAATGCTGTTGTTTTACTAATTTAATGAATCCATATGTAGAAAACAATGCTAAAATTGTAAGGAATACCTAATAATTAAAAAAATATATGGGTAGGAAACAATGTTAGAAAAAGATTCAATAATCAGTATTCAATCACAGGGAAAAAGTGCTTTTGAATGCCTCTAGTACTTTTTTTAGAAAGAAACTTTCCCTCACCTTTGCCTACCTGGAAACTTGACAAATGAAAATTTTCTGTTAGATTTTAAATGGAGGATTACTGAAAGCATTTTTTATACAAATTGTTATTCAGTAGCTATGTTTACTTTTAAAAAAATAAAAATATGGCATTGACTTTGATAACATACTGCTGTAATACAGCTTCCTCCCTGCTGTCTACCCAAACCTAGGATTGCGAGCTAGAGGAAGAGGATGTTTTCTTTCAGAATACGAACACGTTATTTCTACTGGCCAGTGACATCTTGTTCTTGAGAGAAACACTTGTCTCAGAACACTTGAGGAAAGAGAATCGTACAATTTCACAAATAACAGGAAGTAAAATTTGAGTTGTCAGATGCAATATCTGCACGTGGAAACAGGCTTTATAATATCTGCACGTGGAAACTGATAGTTGTCTTGCAAATGATGTCACTAAGCAGTGAGTTTAACACTTGGCTGAAATAGTTTCATATCTGATCTGAAGAATCCATGGTAAGGAAAGTAAGAAAAGAAACACCAGATCTTCCAGAAAAGCAAATAACTCACAGCTCTAGTTGTTAAAATTGCCATCCTTAACCCACTGCTCCCATGAATTTTAGTGATGGAAGAAGCAGACCCACAAAACATGATATGGCTTTAACAGAAAACTGATATGCTTGATTTCTACAACACTGAAGGGATTATAGCTGAGATTGGACCTAAAGCCCTTTATTAATCCAGTGGACAAGTATAAACTCAACATGAGCACTGAGAGCTTAGTCTTTATTTTACTGTGTCACTGTCCTCTGTGTTGTAAAGCATATTCATAAACAGCTACTGATGTATGCCCTGTATCCATGTTTCTGTAGTACACCCACCAAAGCATCAGGAAAGGTCCTTCTTTGCTTCTTCTATGCTTCATTTGTGGCAGCATCAGAATAACTGAGAGGGCTGCTATCACTCTCATTACTATTGTGCAAAAGTATCGGTTTTAAAATTATTTTCTTTTATTGCTATTTTGGCTAAGCGATACCTACCTGCAGCAACAGATCTAATTCATAGTTTTCAGAATTATTTGTGAAACTGATTCTAAGCTTTCTTAATATAAAGGGTAGCTAATATCTGTACAAATGCACTTATGTGGATAACATGGTAAGTCTGAGGAGTCCAAAGTACAGAAGTTTGATATTGAATACTTATTCTGCTGGTATCTTGAGAGTAAAATATCTCCCATACTTGTACAGCTGACTAGGGATGCTGGTGCATATGACTGAGAACACACCGAAATTTCAGCACAGCTGTTAATGCTTATTTTGATGAAAAGGAAAGGGCAAGGGAAACAGGACTGTTGTTTTAAGCAGTGCTTTGAGGCACCCTCTCACCCCCGTGCTGCCATGGATCTGCCATGGACCTGC
>JAUBOD010000193.1:606777-619398 GCA_032353885.1 Nothura maculosa
TTTCATGTTAGTGAGCTAACTAATTGATTCTGAGTGTCTCTCTCTTTCTTCCCCCACTTGTTATGGGCATCTGAACCATAACTGAAAATAAGTTATAATCTTGGTCTTGAAAAGGACTTTTTAGTAATGCTCCCAACAGGATGAAGAATCTGACAGTCTCTAGTCAGGGGAACTTTTCAGTAATTATGGAATATTTACTGGAATAGCAAGATTTAAAACTATGCTTATGCTTCCTTAGTCTGAAGAGAAAATAAAGGTCTCTGTTGCCTCACTGATTGTGTAATGCAAAGGTGCTGGAACACTAGTAAATATACGGAGGGGGGAAAATGAAGCTCTTGCTTATAATAGTAGCACAAGACAAAAATGCCTCATAGTTTTAACAATTCTTGAAGCATGGATGGAAAAGAAGTTGGAAGCTTCCATAAGATGATGAAAAAATACATACATGAAATGAAGATATGAACTGAGTAGATGCATGACTTGACTGTGTTTAATGCTTTTACATATAGAAAGACCATCTATATTAGATATATATATATATATATATACACTTTCCCACCTGTGCAAGCAGCGAGTGACCAGCTCATGTCCCACTTGCCTTTTGACGCCTGCTGCAGAGAGCTAGAAGGACAGACAGGGGCTCTGTGCCCACGGGCAGTGGCTGCCTGGCCCAGGCCATGGGGCGGCTCTGGGAGGTTATTCTTTTGGCTCTTAAGGTTATGATAAAAATGCTTGCAAAGAAGTCCCCTTATTCAGTAACATCAGTGAAAATGTTTGCCATGTAGGACTTCATTCCTCGCATGTTCTGCTTAGGTTTTTCTCTAGTGAGCCTTTGTGTGTTAAATTCGTCTTAAAACAATTTTATGTCAAATTATAAGCAGCCCTAAAGTTCAGATGAAATAATGGTAAAGTTTTAATGCTGTGTGCTTTAAATTAAAGAATTAAGTGATTCCTGTAAATCTAGTAGATCAATTTCTGCTTTTACTGTCTTTGCCATAAGGTAAAACCTTATGTTTGTTGTTTCTTTATCAGAATAGGAGAGTTGTTTGCCAAGTCAGAGACAGCTGAAATAGGAAATGCAGGTGTGCATAAGAAAGCTCCAAGTTTTCCCAAGTCACAGTATATTACAAGTCCAGGACTGTCTAAGACTTGTTTCGCTATTGGCCACTCCATAATGTCTTTTTTTTCCACAGTTACTGCTCCTGAGCTCTTATTTTTGGTAGGGGAAAATGTGTGAAGTTTCTTTAAAATCCTCATGGTAGACACCTAGGTTCCTGTTGTCATCTCACTCGTTAGCAGGTGCTGGTGCCTGGGGAAGGGTGTCATCTCCTGCAAGCTGACAGCTTTTGAGGTACACGTTGTGATTTGCAGGATGGATGAGTAGCTGGTGGCTTCAGGTGTTACAGAAATATCCCCCTGCCAGTTGCTTTTCTATCCCTGTTTTCATGTGTTAATGCCCTACTTCCCTAGCCATTTTAGTTGCATAGTTGAAGTGTCTGTCACAGGGATAGGGAAACAACTTTTCCCCCCTGTATGAAAGGTGGGAATTCATGCAGGGCTTTAAAAATACATGCAGTTAAGACACATAGGGGCAATATATACAGTGTGGAGGATGAGTGAGAAGGAGCAAACTTGTAAGGATTACAAGGCTGTAGGAGATGGTAGCTTTGTAAAGTAGGGCACAGTTTGGAAAAGATAACGGCAGTTTCCTTATGGAATGATTCCCCAGCATTCCCTTGTCCGTGATTCATCGGCATTTGGGTCTGAGAGTGGTGGTGAGAGCAATGAAAATCTTACTATTCCGAAAGAAGCATCAAGAATCCTCACGGACAAAGGTTCCTGTTGAGTGTTCAACATAAATAAATCAACTAATGAGAATAAATAGAGAGGCTGAGATCTTCTGGAACGATGGGCTCTTGGTGCTGCAGGGAAGGCGTTGGCCTCAAGGCTAGGAGTGTTTCATGGATGTGGTTAGATGAAACATTGAATTTTTAGTGTTTTCTTTCTGCAGTTTATATTGAGCAACACTTGTCGCATTTCTCCCTTATATTAATACATTTGTGCACTGTTAGATTTTTAAGCTCGAGACAAGACCATGACCCTTTGGAGCTTTTTACGTGCGCAGTTCTGCACAGAATAACTGTGCAGTGAGGTCTGTATTGACGATGATGCAGTAAAACGGGTTGACTCACCCTTTTTGTGGATGTTAGAGACCTTTCAAATTCTAATAAACGTTATTCATGGAGTGGGTGTTTTGGCTTGCACACTCTTGTGAAGTACCTGCTCAATAGTATTGCTGAAGAGCTGCTTTCTTAAGGCTAAAATATATTTTTAAGCTTTTGTTTTATTAGTCGTACAAAAATTTAGACGTATTTTAAGCAGAGTATGGACTTCTGTTTGTAATGGATGCTCCGTGTAGCCCTTTGCACAGGCTCTATAATGTACAGTAACATATTTTCCAATGAGAGACTATGGTCTGTTTTAAAGACTAGCACTTTAACCCTTATCAGACCACTAGGAATTGAGCCAGTTTTTCCCACTGACTGTTTTCCCAGGGGTAGGCTTGTGGTTTTGCAGAGCTTTCTAAATAGCATAAGTGAAACTGGTTTCCGAATGGCAGAGGTGATATCGATGTGCATCTTGTTAATTCTCCTCAGTGTCCTCTTGCAAGGGCAGAATAACCAAAGCCCTTGGTCCTGTTTTTCCCTGGGCTGCAGCTTTTGCTTTGGCCACTTTGAAGTGAGGCCAGTGAAATCTGCATCCCTGTGGCCTCAGGCATCCAGCTGTTACAGAAGAATTTCCATGCACATCCCTTAGGTGTGAAGATAAGTCTATTGCTACTGGCTGATTCTGAAATTAACTTGAAGGCAACAACAACAACAACAACAAAAAAGAAATCCACACCTAACACACACTATACGTTAAGAAAAGGGAGATGTACTATTTAAGTGTAAAAATTTTGTCACAAAAACAGACCTCCATTTGCTGTATAAAACCAGCAAGACATTTTTAATCTCTCAAATTGGCGATGGAGAAACTGAGAAAAGACAAATCTGCTTGAAAAATTTGCCATGTAAAATGAAGAGGCCCTAATGAGGGATCAGTGATATCTTATACCAGGAACTGTAAACTATTACTTGGCGAGAACTCTAGCTCCAATCTGTCAAAACTGATTTATGCACCACAAGTTTTGTTGTAGTTCATTTCCACTTGGTACTTAGGGTACATCTTTTATATCTTTATGGTGTTTAAAGTGAGTTTTTTCCTTTTTTCTTTTTCCCTCTCATGGAAATAAGACATCAGTTCCTACTACTACAAGTTCTTTCTGTAGCACTCAATTATAATTTCATTTTTAAACAGAAACAAATTATAATGCTTTGGAGAAAAGGGAATGCATTGAGGAAGGAATGCAACTACCAAAAAAGATTATTTTTTTTTCTTTATCTATGCTGTGTCTATATGATAAATGTTTTTCATTTAAAACAGGTAAATCTGCAAACTGGGAAGATGATGGCTGGGGAGCCTGGGATGATGCTGAAGCTCAAGAACCTGTAAGTTGACACGTGTGAGTTTTCACTGCTAACTTGTCTTTCCTTAAGCTGTCTCGCTTGTGTGTAGGTTGGTTTGTTTTCCTGTATGTAGTTACCACCTGACCAAGGAAAAAGATCTTGGACAGCATTTCATGTGTAGCTACTTGTTTGTTCACTTTGTTCAGAGGATTAGTGAACAAAATATGTCTCACTACTTTTGGTGATAGTTACTCATGTTCTTCTGTTCTTTAATTTTTACTCCTCATTAGAGCATTCACAGATACGGAGAAGCTTTTAGGGGCATCTTATATTTTGGAATCACTCAGAGAAAGCAAGTTGTTTTTTATCTCATTTGCTTTTCCTCAGAGGGAGGAAAAACTTGGTGTATCTTGGAGTATCTAACCTCATCTCCGCTTTGATAAAGCATAGAAATACCACAAAGAATTAGGGAACTGCAGATCAACTTCTGTTTGCCTTAGAAAGAAGTCCTGAGTATTTAATTGTATCTCTAATTAGACTATTTTAGGAGTCTCTTCCTTTCTGTTCTCTTGTTTATCCAGTTTTTGAACATTTGACTATCTAATGTCAGGATTTGAGTAGCTCTTAAAAACTGACCCATAGTTACAAATTGGGAGGAAAAAAAAACCCCAAGAAATCTCAAACCTTATGCTGAGACTAAGTACCCCTTTTTTCCCTTTTTTTTTTCCTCTTGGTATTTGAAAGGGAACAGACTTATGAAGTGGGCTGATAACTGATCTATAGGAAAAGGCAACTGTCAGTGCCTCAGGAGTGCTCCTTACATGGAGATAGCGACATTCTCAGTATTCTCAACTGCTGTGAGGAAGGGAGAGGAAAAAAAAATAGAATGTGTCATAAGGAGTCATTCTAATCCAGTGCAAAACGCAGACAACAGGAGAACCTGTAGGTTCTGCCTGGAGCAGATATCTTAGAATTCTATGGTATAGAATGGACTAAGAAAACTGAAAAGATGACAGGATTTGCTTAATTTCAAATTCCCAGGGGTGCATGCTTGAATGCATCCTGCCATTATTTTCTTAAGTAATGTGTTTTAGAAGCAATGTGGAAACTTGCATATACCTACTTGGTACTGGGATTTTTTTTCCCTGTGTTATCTGGTTTCTCATTGCTTTGGGCAGGTGATTCACATCCGCAGTTACGTCGTTGTCCTCCTGCCTGCATCCATTCCAGTATAGAGCTAGTGCTGAGACGTGTCATTTCTGTAGCATTTAAAAGAATGATGCAGACTGATGTAATTGCATGTCCTGTGCTCTGAACAGAGCTGGATTTTCTGCAGCTGCCCGTATGGTTAGTGAATAATAGTCCAAAATGTGCATGAAGGAGAAAGGATGCTGGAAATAGATCAGAATGAGATAAAAGTTACAAAGTAAAATCAATAAGAAAAAAACAGATGCCTAAACTTTCATTCTGCTTAGGACTAATTCCAAAAATAAAGTGTTAAAAAAGTACTGACATAAGATAAATAAGTAGAAATTGGCTAAATATTTTAGCAAGGAAAGTCCTTTTAGGATATGGAGCTTTTATTAGCTGGCTGAACAATGGTTTTGCAGAGTCTGGACATGGCAGTAGAATTGTGAAAAATCTCCTATGAATAGTTTTCAGACTCCTAAATTCTGACCATTGATGTAAGCATCTTTCTAATAAATATCTAGTACTCCTTTTATGTGGGAGTGTGTGGATGGTGTTGAATGAGGACTCATGTTACATGTGTTCCTATTGCCTCTGTAGGATGGGGCTCATTAAAGGGATAAAAACATCCCTCTCTCCAGCTAGTTCCACTTGGAATTCTGCAGCTGCTCTGGGGTTGTTGCAGAGGCCGAGGCTCCTCGGTTGCCAGCTGACTTGCGTAAGATGTTTTGTTAGGGAGAATGTCTGTAAAAATTCCCTGCGTCCGAATGAGTCATCCGGACAGAACTGCTCCAATAGCTCCCTCCTAGAGAGAGATGATGGGATGGACTGAGGAATTCTAATTGAGGAACTGAGGAATGAAACCTACCTGCTGCCTTCATCTTACTATGCAGGAGCCTCACCAATGAGATGAGGTGATATCTCTGTAGCTGCTTCAGCAGGGAATGGATCCTCAGCAGTGATGAGGAAGCAAGACAAGATGGGCATGTGGTCTCAGGGATGAATCGCTTCAGATGCTGTCAGGGAAAGAAGAGAATATGAAAACCCTTAAATAGGATGGGTCTTTAGCTACGTTGTAATTTCCTTCTTTTTTTTTTTTTTTTTTTAAGCCACATCCTTATAAAATTTGCTATAGTGGCATTTCCATAGTGTTGAGAACAACTACTTCATTTTCCATTTTCTGCTTACGCTATCTGGTAGACTTGCAAGTATGGTTGTTTTCCTTTGTATTCTCTTCCTTTATATTTTTCTTTATCTTCCATTATCCTTCCTTTATATTCTCTTCTTAAGTAGAATTAATATTTATTTCATTTTTGTTCTATACTCATGCTGATACAATTAGTACAGGGTTGATGCATTTGTCATTGTTTTTTTGTGTCAGTTTGAGCTCTAGTGACCTAGGCAGTAATGCATTCTGCATTGGTGTTGAGAGCAAGCCAAAATGTTGGCATGAGTCTTACAAGTTTCTACTCTTGTCTCATAGGAAGAAGAAGAATCTGCTTCTAAGAACCAGAGAAATTACTGGCTTCAAAGCTGTGTGTTGTCCTTGTCACCAACCAATGACTTGATGGTAATAGCTAATGAACAGAAAGCTGTCTTTTTAGTGCGTAAGTATAAATGCTATTAAATACGTATCCTAGTATATGAATAGTAATCATCCTCCCAATCCTCTAAGTTTTGCCTTCCAGAACTTGGAGCTGGCCAAGTGTTTTATAGTCCATGTCATGAGTTCCTCAGCTACTGCCAGGCAAAGTGGATTCTTTGTCTTTACTTCTCAATTATCTTTGGAAGTGATAAAACAAATTTTCCTGAATAATGAGATGTCAGGTATACTGTAACCAACTTCTCAGAGATGCTCAGAGAACAAAAGAAAATTTTTGTCTTCTGTGTTAGTTTTATGTTTTGAGAAATGTTTTACCTTTTAAGAAATATTTTACCTCCTGAAATCAGGCATTTCAGGAGGATTTTAGTAGTATGTCTTTCCTGGTTAATATCTAAGATAATATAGTATTTTTTTACTTTTAAATCTTCAAATTGTGTAATTGCTGCTTACCTAAAATGTGTCAGGATGTACTGTAAAGAAGAGAAAGATTAGGACTAGGATTATATCTGTGAGATGCAAAACATTGCCATTTTATAGATGATGTCTTTATTCTTACTGGCAGCCAAATGGAAGCACAGTGACAAGGGAAAGGAGGAGATGCAATATGCTGTTGGCTGGAGTGGCTCTCTGAATGTTGAGGACGGGTAGGTGCTGAACTCTGGTTGTAATTAAAACGTCTTTTTGTATTTGTCATGTTTGCAGTAAAATAGTAACTTGACTTTTATTGGAATATACTTTTCAAATCTTGGAGAGGAAGTGCTCTGAACTGCATTTCATGCCTATGTGCGTTCTAATATTATAAATGGAGAAATGGAGTAAGCTCCACGATGAGAAGCATCCAACTCCAAATCATAACCAGTGAGCAAAATGCAAAAAACTTCATGTATGCACAGTTTATCACTGATGTCCATGATGCATAACCTCTTTCATATTTCTGCCACTTTCAGAAGCAGATTCTAGATTCAGGTTACTTAGAGGATTTTGAAAATTTACTTTGGTCTTGCTTTTGGTGTGTATATGATATTTCTGCAAGGTCTGTCTTCGAATAGATGACACGCTCTTTCTGAAATCTCTATAGGAGAGGATTTTGTATTCTTCTTTTGTAAACCTTAAGCTTGCAGTCTTGAGCTGCTGTCACCAATTGAACAGCCTCCTCATTGGTTTCTGCTGTGTTGAGGGAGGTGTTGACTTAATCGGCTTCTCTCCAATCTGTGAAAAGCATAATCCTGTTTTATAAACCTGCTGCTGGCACAGGTTTGAACTGTTCTGCATTGTGACTGTGCAGTGTTTCTCCCTCCTACCACTGAACTTGCCAAATTGTCTTTACTTTTTTTTTTCCTGCTGAAGTTGGAATCCCTAGAGTACTAACATATGGAATGGGAAGCTTGCTTTAAATTGACACAGTCATGTTCCTTGCTTAAGGTTTGCAAGCACTTCCTGTAGGTGAAGTTTCTGTTTCTATGGATGTGTAATTATAACACAGTTGGTTTAAAGACTTGAAAAACATTGTGCCCAGTGTGGTCTTCAATTGAAAGTCCTGTGGTGGCTAAGCTTTCCTGATGAAAAATGAGATTAACTGAGACGTTTAACATTGTTTTTAAGCTATAATTTATTTTGTGTCAAACTTGTATTAGAAACTTTTTTCCCTCAAAATATTTAACTTGCTTCTTTAATCATTCCTTGGGGAAATGGAAGTGTCCTGAAATGCAAATAATCAACATTACTGCAGGCATTTATGCTTAAGCACTGTTTGATATGTCGTCTCAAGTTTGGATGTTCTGTTTCATAAAACTTTCACACAGCTTCTCCTTGCCTAGACAATGTAAAACTTTCTGTCGTGGCAGCAATAAAATAACCCTTTTGATGTGAGAAACAGAAGCTGCTTTTCTGCATTTAGTGAACATGCAAACTCTGGTTGAAGTTTTTCACATCTTTGTTTTAATGGGGAAGCCCACATTAGCTTTTAAAATGCTTTTAGATTATGATATGTTAAAATGCTATATCTGTAAAATCTATTAATTATAGAATAGATTTCAGAAATTTATTTTGATAAGTTTATGACTTTTTAATGATTACTCTTGATAATCATTTAAAAATCATAGCAAACGGTTTGATTTATACATGCATGAGATGAGAGTTGTTTGAGCATGTACTGAAGAGTCTTAGCAGACTAATCAATCTGAAAGAGAACAGAGCACTAACGGGTTGTAATGAACACGGGACATTTGGACACGAGCAGTGCCTCTTAATATGGGCTTGTAACTAAAATGTCTTCAAAAATGAAGTTTTTCTTTTATGACTTGATATGAGTTTGTGTGATTGATTATGTGCCTATATATTAATATATATTATAATTTTTAAATGTGCCAACTTCTGGTTTCTTAAGATTGTCATAGAGAACAAAAATTTACAGAATGGGAGGCTGAAATATGTTACTTAATGATACCTTTCTGTTTCTAGTGAGTGCGTCAGTAGCGTGTTGTGTATCCCACTGGCAAGTCAGAAGAGGTAAGGGCTGATCTCTCCTATGCTGTATGCATTATCGGACCCCCTTGCAGTACAATTTGGAACATGCAGAGCTCAGAAGAGGTTGATTTTTAATTTCTGGTGTCTCTTTGTGAAACAGGAGTTCCACTGGCCGTCCTGACTGGACCTGCATTGTGGTTGGCTTCACCTCTGGCTATGTTCGCTTCTACACTGAGGTAGGTTTCTCAGTGGGGCTACAGAGAAGCTCTTTCTCTAGAATACCTGTTTCTGCAGATTGTACTTTCGGCCTCCCCTAAACAGAGGTTGGGGTCACTAATGTTCATGCTTATTTTTTTTTTCTCTTCTAGAGTGGGGTACTGCTTCTTGCCCAGCTTTTAAATGAAGATCCTGTCCTGCAGCTTAAGTGCAGAACTTATGAAATTCCCAGGCATCCTGGTGTCACAGAACAGGTTTTGTCAGATTATTTCAAAAGCGAAGTGGCAGTGTTTTGGGGTATGGAAGGGAGTCTTCTCTGTGAATCATCTACATCCTTTACAAATTTTGGATAGATAGAAAATTCTTTAGAATAGCAGGCTGTAGATCTCGTTCTATAATTATTCTTGCCTGTGTGGCTTGGATTTAGCAGTTATTTCTGTCTCCTTTGGAATATAGTTAACCCGATAGAATTATTCCCTTTTTTTCCTCTGCCCTATTCTTGCAAAGGAAGAATTCATTTTCTCCTTTTGTTTTCTCATTGACTTGCAAAATGTATTTATTATTGATGAAAGGACAAAATGCAACGTAATAGGTGTCGAGAGCTGTATCTATTCTTTTGTAATCACTTGATTCTAATTATTTCACAGAGAAGATAGCTGAAAAGTAAAACCGTCTTCATGAGTGCTAGGAATCTGCATTTAATTACAAATATTTCCCTCAAAGATTCCTGTACAACTCATGCTGTTTAGTAGAAAAGCCATTTTGCTTTGCTCTTGGCAGAGTTATCCTGCTTTATGTAGAGAACTAATGAAGCTACGCAAAAATTTAAGCTGGCTTTGTACAAACACTCTTGTGATTTAGCATGACATTTTGGGATCAGTTTTGAAAAGCAGACGCATTAAGGCATTTGCATCTTGCATTTATATGACCAAATTAACATTTGTGTGCCCAAGTGGTAATTCAGGCACTAATTCAGTTTCAGAATGTGGTTCATAAATCCTTGATATTTGTATTCTAGATAGACCTTTTCTTCTGTGGTCTTCATAAGCTGCTGTAACTCTTGTGTTTTTTCCTTAAGCCATAAAATATATTATGGAAATATAAAAGTCAGTGAAAGAAGATGAAAATTCAAAATAAAGTGCCTGGATGACTGTTGCATATTCATATAATGGACAACTTAATACTTGATTTCTTTAGTTTTGTCTTATTTTGTTGTCTAGGTATTGTTAGAAACTTGATATTTGGATGTATTGCTTGTTTTCAGATAGTAAATGTAAAAAGCTAGAAAAGATATTAGCATAACATTAACACTTTTAAAAAAAAAAATATTTTTAATATACAGAATGAAGAACTCAGTATCTTGTATCCAGCAGCCATTGTGACAATCGATGGTTTCAGCCTCTTTCAGTCCCTTCGTGCGTGTCGTAATCAGGTAGCAAGAGGTATGTTTAAAAAGAAATATTTATTTCTAGGGTTGTTGCTAGTAATTTTACTCTATATGAAATTTATTTTTGTTTGTTAAGGACCAAATAAAGATGAAATTTGGATCTTCCTTGCTTCCAGTTGGTGTATAGCATATGATATATTCCTTTCAATACAAGTTGTCTGAGTAGTATTGACTTTGTGGCCCATTGTCACCTAAACGCTGTTTAAGATGTTTAGCAAGGCAGGATACGGATTTCACTAGGAGTTAGTGAAATGTTTTTCTTCCTGGTAGAGACCTTCTGGGAAGTGATGCTGCTGTCGTGGTGACTTTACTAAAGGTCTTTGTGTTGGCGAAGGCCTGAGAGTCTTGGGTACCTTGTTAGATGTTGCAGCCTTTGATCCTGTTCCTTTGGTGCCCATTTATACTGTGGTTCAGGAACTAGGTCAGTTTCCTGAGGTAAGAGGAGAACGACCTAACGCTACTGTGTGATAGATTGCACAAATATGGGACTTCTACAACACTGGGAGACAAAACGTGGAACCAAACTGTTGCTGGATTGTTCTGCTGAATTTTTGGATGTTTTTTTCACCGTATTTCAATTTTGTCAGATTTTCATTTGCTCTGCACCTGGTTGTGTCAGCAGAAAATAGATATGTTTTGAGTATGGAGAACCTCAATGAAGGTTTTGACACCTCTAGGGACTGTTGGGATATCAGCAGCCTTAGGGCTTGTCATGGAGGGGTAGCATTTCCATGGAACAGAGGAGAAGGAACCTCCCATAAATTGGAAATCTTATAACTGATAGTGTGTGTGAATCATGCAGCAAACTAGAGAGAAAAGATGCAGGTGCTAATTTTATCTCTAAGGAGAAAGATCCAACTAATTCCACAGCTGAGACTGCATCCTACTCTTCTCATGAGAGAAGATCACTGCTTGCAGACAAGCACTTAAAGCTAGCTGTAATTATCTCCAGCAGTGATCCTACGTGATATTTATTCTTGATCATTTATGTGTTTAATACATTTTGGAGGGAGTTTGACTCATCACCTTAGTTCTACTGATGTTTGCAGCTCAGACTGTTGCGTGTCTTGTGAATGTTCGGGCTTTATAGTTACTTTGGCTGAGGAGTTTTCTCTAAACATGCCCAGAGCACAGAAGTAAGTTTGCACAGAAATACTGATCTGTAAATGTCTGATAAGACAAAGCTGTCTGCAAATAGAAAATGTTGTGATGGATGTCACGTTGGATGTCACGTGGGATTTTATTCAATTAGCTTTTTTTAAATGTGCTGATTAGATCAAGGGAAGTATTCCCAGTTTTCATTGTAGCTCTGCAGATGTTTGTGTATGTTAATTTAAACCAGGTTATTCTGTGGCTTTTATTACAAATGCATTTTACTTGGTTATGCTATTCCTTTGTCTTTGCCTCAGTAGTGATTTCTTTTTTTTGTGTATATTTTACCAACTTTTGGCAGCTGCAGCATCTGGCAGTGAGAATGTTCAGCCACCACCACTGGCTTACAAGAAGTGGGGCTTGCAGGATGTGGATACAATCGTTGATCATGCTAGTATTGGTAAGCCCTTCTGTTTACTTAAAACATTAATCTAGATGAAGCTAATTATCTTACTGCTGTTAGCATAGTAGTAATTAACAGGATTGATTTATGGGGCTCTTTGGCTAAAAATGAATAGTGGGAGAGGACTGAAGTTGTGAGTGAGCTCATTAACTATCATAATTATATTCTACTTCTAGTCTGTCTGAGCCTCCTCCCTGCACTTGAAGGGGAAAAGCTGGTAGAGTGTTAACTGCTTTATCCTGTCTCTTTTGTAAGAACGAGCCCAAAGAGAGACTAGATTAGGTAGGATAAGATCTGACTCATTCACAAATTTAATGAAGTTTAGTTTATTCCTTTACCTGCCCCTTTCCCCCCAAATAAACAGCAACAACAAAAAACAACAGCAAAACAAAACTCCTCTAAACTGACTCTCCAGGACCTTGACTCTTTCAGAATTTGCAGACACCCAGATTTTTCAGACAGGCAGAGAGGGAGAACAAGCATAGTTTCTTTTCCTTCCCTTTCACAAAAGCAACTTGGCAGTCAGAAGTGTTAGACAGGTAAGTACAGTATATTTGGATGGACATCAATGTGTCTTTGCTGCAAAACTACTGCTGATGCTGTTCTTCAGTGTACATCTCTGCTGGTTCCTTGAAAC
>JAUBOD010000193.1:686655-704736 GCA_032353885.1 Nothura maculosa
TGTGTGTTTGTGTGTGTATATGTATACATACACCATGTGTGGAGGATAAGCACCTAAGAAATGCTGTCTTCCCCTCCACCCATCCCTGCATAAGGGGGATAGCTTCAGTAAAGTCAATGTAGTTTCAGCAGTTTGTCTTCAAAAAGAAAGAAGAAAATTGGATTTAATCACTTAATGTAGGTCTGTGTGAATGCTTCAGTGTATTTTATTTTGAAGTCAAATCTCATTGAACAAATATTACGATTTATTGTCCAATGTATGTAATGCCTGTCTTTCAGTTGATATTTTCTATTCAGCAAAATATCTCTCTGATTTTTTTGCTAACTTTGAATATTTTCTTTCGTACAACTAGATTGACCATTGGCTGGAATTCAGTGCTTCGAAGTTATCTTCTGCAAGTTCGTTTCTTTCAGCAGTCCAAGAGCTCAACCATTGCCTGTCTCTGAGAACCTACTTGGTTGGAAACTCTCTGAGTCTTGCAGATTTATGTGTCTGGGCTGTGCTAAAAGGTATCAACAGGTGTTCCTTTTTTCATTGGTTTGCTCTTCTGGTAGAGGAGTTTGTTCTTTCTGTTATTTTTTGGGAGCTGTTAGTGGCAGATCTCAGCCATGGGCCAGACTCTATATTACTTTATTTGCTACTTGGATCTGTGCATCACCGATGATGCATAATAGTTTAGGTAAACCCTGTGATTCTGTTTTTTTAATCCTGTGGTTTTAATGTGGAATTTTTAAGGTATAGTTATAGATCGATCAGTGAAAGTGCTTTCTTGTTGAGTTAACTAAGCTTGTAGCTTGTCTAACTTTTCAAAAAAACAAACAAAACTCAAACTATAAGAATGTCTTTTTGTTGTATTTTTCCTAAATAGGAAATTTTACCATGGAAATTTTGGATTTATCAAGTAAATTATTTTGTAATATAGAGTAAAATTCTATTCACATATCCTTTTATTAGATTAGCAGAAGAATATATTTGTTTTTTTTAGGTTGGATTATTAAAGAAGGTATATCCTAATCTTTAGAGTAGTATTAGAGTATTAGATAAAGCAAGCTTTGGATTTGTTTTTTTAAATTGTCAGATACATGTCCCAAACTGTTAGATTTCAATCTATCACTCAACTCTGACCAAATTCAAATAGAAATAAAAGCACACATATATATACGCTTATATATATTTGTATTTCAGGATGAAAGGTTGTTGTTCCATATTTTTTGAGGTTGTAGTTCTTAGAAATCAAGGAAATACCCCAATTTTTCATTTTTCCTTTGCCCAGTAAGAATCTTCCTAGTGAAGTGTGTACTCTGTCTCAGGTCATAAATATACAGCCCTCAGAAATAAAGGGTAACATTAAAACATATCTCACTTTCAGTAAGTTTAGAAGACGTCAAATTACACATTACAGATTACATCAAATTACACAGATTCTACATTAGCGGGACACCTTTTATAACATGTTGAAAAGAATTGTCATTAGTTTTAAGGTGTGTGATACAAAGGAAAAAAACACGTTCCCCCCCCCTCCCTTTACTCACTATGTGAATCCAAAAAGGAAAGCAACATGTTTTTGCTTTGGGTTCTTCTTTAAAATCTGCGTGTGTTCTCATGACTACATATCTTCTTTACAAAGAGAAATTAAGCAGAGTTTTGGTTTCTTTTTTATTTAAAAATACTCCTTTCTAGTTTCATAAATTAATAGCTTGAAAAATTATTTGCCAACAGATAATAATATCTGGCAAGAGCAGTTGCAGCAGCGCGAAGCCCCTGTGCACGTGAAGCGATGGTTCGGCTTTCTGGAGGCTCAGGGCGCTTTCCAGTCAGTAGGAGCCAAGTGGAGCACTGGTGCTCCAAAGGTTAAAGTGGTAAGCTCTGGGCAGGCTCTCTCGAGAGTGCCTTTACTTACTTTTTTTCCCTGTAACTCTTTCTTAAATCACAGAATTAAAAGGAATTCAGCTCTACAGTAAATGAAAGCTTTTGTAAACTCATATTTAAAAAAAAATCATTTTCAGAAATGCACCTATGGTATATTCCAACACTTGAGTCATGTGAAAATGGCAACTCTCAGTGCTGCTTTCTAGCAGTGTTTTTGTTTTTCTAACAAGGATGTTGAAATGCTGTTAACCTGTAAGGGCAGCACTCTTTGGTTGACTGAATTTGTTAATCCCGTTATAATTTAAATTTGTCTAGTAGCAATTGTCTTGATAAAAGAACAAAATAGATCAAACAGCTTTTCAGTCCCATATTAAACTTGAAGATAGATTATCTTAAAGGTCTGAAGTTAATCTTGTTTTGATGTGCTAGGAGTAATGTAGAAATTGAAGTGTCAATTTGGAATGTAGCATGGCAGCTGTTTTCCTTGTCTGTTCTGCCAGGAGACCTTGGAGCAAAAGCTTGTATCTAAAATTGGTTATACAGGTATTGTGATCTGTTATGATGTCTCTCAATTTTTAAGGCAACAGAGAAGAAAGCAGATGTTGGCAAGTTCGTTGAGCTCCCTGGTGCAGAGATGGGAAAGGTCATTGTAAGGTTTCCTCCTGAAGCAAGTGGGTAAGAAACCTAAGTGCTCTAGGAAGATTTTTTTTTCTGTGCTTGGAACACAACAGATGCTTTGGTGAGGATGTTAATCTGCTTATCAGGCAAGACTTCTAAGTTGAAAGATTATGTTTATCTTTGCATGCACTTCAGAGCTGTCTGATTAGTTTTGCCTGGCACATTGCAAGCTGGTCATGGGGAGGTGGGTTGCCAGCAGACACTGGTCTGCTGCTCAGAAGTGGAATAAGGAGATGTGCAAGGAAGGCGTTTGCATGGATAATGGAGGCATGTGCACTTATAGGACATGCTGTATAATACATTCCTGGTGAGTTGTTTGCAAGGATGCATAGTGCTTCCTAGAGAAGCTGAGAAAGGGAGGGCACATGGGAATAACCTCCTTCCAGCAAGCTTAACACCATGTGTGTAATGGGGCCTCATTGCAGGGGTCCAGACCGTGTGTAGTCCAAAATAACACCCTTTTTAGAACTGCATGGTAAGCTGTGAAAATGCTCTAAGTGCTTTTACTGTAACATTCAGCATTATGTGACTTCTACTGTAGTGTTTCTTATTCTAGTAGTTCAGTATAAGGAGACCCTCAAGTAGGCATTATGTTCATGTGCACCTTTTAGTGAGAACAATGTAAAAATAGCTTTAGTGTCTTAATTGGCATATTTTATTTAGAACATTGTTGAGAGGGGCTATATATTTTTATTTTTTTCTTTTGAGGATTTCAGATTTTATATTATCTTTGAATTCACAGTATTTCCCTCATTACAAATTTTAAATAAGCAGCATTTCAGAAAATTTCATGCTTTTGAACATGAAGTTCATCTTAACAGATAGCTACTACTGAATGTCAACACCACAATCAGTTGATCAGTAGAGCTGCAGATAATAATTGCTGTCCTGTCTTTATAGGGACGTCCCCATAGGGACATATCGATTTGGGACATTAGACGTTTTTAACAGATACTTACTAAAATAGTAGTAAGAAAAAAACATAACTTGTTTTCATCAGTTCTGAGTGTTTCAACAAATATCCCGATTTCTGGTTCAGTGTAGCTAATGCCTTCCATTCCAAGCCTTGCCTTACTTTCTACTCACAAAAAAAACAAATGAAAAAATCCAACAGAAGTAGAGTTGATGTATATTTTTCTTTCATTTCATTTCAGATACCTGCATATTGGTCATGCAAAAGCTGCCCTGCTTAATCAGCACTATCAGGTTAACTTTAAAGGAAAACTTATTATGCGGTTTGATGACACAAATCCAGAAAAAGAGAAAGAGGACTTTGAAAAGGTATGATAAGAGAAATCAGATACTGTGTGAGCTGAATCAAAGTTAAATGGAAGGAAGGTCTGCTTTTGCACAGTGATCTATTTTGCAGGATAGTGTTACACTTTCAAACCTATGGTTATAAATTTCACTGTTTACTGTAATAAAGCTTACAACTCTTTGGTAGCTTATTTTTTCTTTCTCCAGTACTTATTTTATGGTATGTAGATATAAACCTCTAGGAATACACTGTTAACTGCATTTTATAGATCCCACTATCTTAGGGGAAAAAAAAGAAGTATAGAAAATGTGAAATATCTCAGGTGCTTAAGTTGAATGCATTTTAAAACATTTAGAATATTTCTTTGTTGGTGTTAATGTGATCTTTTTTTTTCCTTATGCAAGCTCTTTCTTGAAGCTGATCTTGTTTAATTAGAGTCTGCAAATTAAGTACATTTTCCTTCATGCATGTCATATTATTCTTATGGCTTTATCCTTCCTTGAAAATGAAGTATCTTAAACACCTGATCTGACACAAAGAGGATGGAGGTTTAAGGAAATTTGTATACCTGAATATTACAGGATCCACTTTGACACTTTACAGGTTATTCTTGAAGATGTTGCAATGCTTCACATCAAACCAGATCAATTTACATATACCTCAGATCACTTTGAAACAATAATGAAATATGCTGAGAAGCTCATTCAGGAAGGGAAGGCGTATGTGGATGACACTCCCGCGGAACAAATGAAAGCAGAGCGTGAGCAAAGAGTGGAATCTAAACACAGAAATAATTGTAAGATACTTTGTGGTTCCCATTATGCTTTCATATGTTTTTATTTTAGCAAGAAAACTTGTTTGTTTTTTTAACAAAGGTGTATCTCTCATGGAATGTTGGAAGTGTTCATTACAGTTCAGCAAAAATACATGTATATTTAGACAGATACAGTAAGCATGTGTATGTATGAATTTCACATTCAGTCATCACAATATTTAAAATATTCAGGATCTGAATTATGTGAAAACAAATTCCAAGGTCTAAACAAGGGGTGATGTTGCACTTTGTTGTGATAATAAACCATAATTCTGTAGTCAAGTTGATTATACCAATAAAAGTAACTTATTTTTATTGTTCCTAGGTGTTGAGAAAAATATGCAAATGTGGGAAGAGATGAAAAAGGGAACAGAATTCGGACAAACTTGTTGTCTACGGGCAAAAATAGATATGAATAGTAACAACGGATGCATGAGGGATCCAACTCTATATCGCTGCAAAAACCAGCCTCACCCACGCACTGGAAGCACCTACAAGTAGGTTCCCTTCCTTTTGGGTGCTCTGTGTTTGTTTTTTTTTTCTCTTTCTTTTTCAGGGTATTTACAATTATTTAGTATACTGCTAGTTCTGCTACTTGGAAGCCGCTAGCATTTTTCATTTGGAATACGTGAGTTCCTTGACTTCCTGAAGCATCAGTAAATGATTTTTAAAAGGTGAAAGTTAGCCATGGTGGTTGGCAATATGTATTATTTCAATTCTGGTCCATAAGTTCATTGTGTGTCAGTGCTGAGCTTTGAGTCGGGTGTACATAGACTTAATGCATTTTCAGGCAGCAGAACTGTTCTGTTTTGTTATTGGAATGTAGGTCTAATCTTGACCATTTTATATTATTGCTGCAAAATATCCTGAGCTACTTACGTCTGGGGTGGCCTCCTTTTACACAGCAGCTGCTTTCTTTGTGTAGAATGAATTGCATTGAAATAAGCCTACCCAGCTGCTGGAGGGAATGGCTCAGTGCCTATTTCAAGCTTCTATTTCCAGCCATACAACTGAGCTCAGGTAGATTTGACCGCATGAAAACATTGATTTAATGTCTATACTACCGAGGTGATGGCTGTGAGGAGAGGTTTGTTTTTAACCACAAAAACTATGCACATAATTTGGTTAACTGATGCTTCAGTTTGGTTTTGGTACTGAAGTAGAGAGAACTAAGACAGCATTTTATATTTTTTGAGGAAAAAAAACAGCAGTAGATGCTGTTTTTTTAAATTTATTTTAAATTTATTTTGAATACTACAGTGAGTTAATTTCTTGACGGCTTTACATTTGATCTAAAAATGTATTTTCCTCCATTTGGATTTGTTCATATGAAGGAACTCTGTGGTGTATGTGCTATTAAAATCATAGATTGTGAATACATAGATTGGTGCTTTGAGGGTTTAAAAGTAAGGAAAATGTTTTGTTCTGCCTTGCTAATTGAAGATCTTTATTCTCAGGGTTTACCCGACGTATGACTTTGCCTGCCCCATTGTTGACAGTATTGAAGGTGTCACACATGCGTTGAGAACCACTGAGTACCACGACAGAGATGAGCAGTTTTACTGGATCATTGAGGCCCTGGGCATAAGGAAACCCTATATCTGGGAGTACAGCCGGCTAAACCTCAACAACACTGTGCTTTCCAAAAGAAAGCTGACGTGGTTTGTCAACGAAGGCCTTGTAGATGGCTGGTATGTTCAATGGTTGTAGTTCAGCAGCGTTCCGTAAAATACTTGTGACTGAGGCAGCATTTTCTGCTTTGAATAGCGCTTAAACAACAGAACAGTATGAATGAGTATTTAAACAGTGTAAGAGCACCAGTTGCAGTGGGTAGACTGGCTAGTGAACATCTGTTGTATCTGTTTACTATTCTGTAACTGTGTATGTGCACCCTCATGACCTGTAAATAAACATGAATCTTCTTATCTCTGGGCTCTGGCTTTTGCTAAGGGCTTACTCTGTGCATGCCTATCTACGTAGTTTCCACCCTAAAAGTCACGGAATGAATGCCTGAGCAGTGCCAGAAGGGGATCTCGGTGCCACACAGCTGGTCAAATCCATGGCATCCTATTTGCTGTATTCTCCCACAATATTGGAGTGCTGTGGGAGCATGCCTGCTGCTATCCTCCCTTGTTAGTACAGGAGTCTAAAAACTTTATGGCCAATGCTAAATCAGACGAATGTTTGTAGCATTTTGATTACCTGACTGTGTTGGAAGCCTATGTTCCTAATAACTGTGGAGCCACACTATGAGAGCCAAAATTCTGCTTTTTGCTGCTGGTGTAGCTGGTCTTACTGTGTTCTCTCCCTTTCATAAGCCTATTAAGAACTAAGCAAGGTGTAATTCCTGTTCCTACATGCATGTATTTTATTTTTCCTTTCGGCTCTTTGATTTCTGGTGTAGAAGAAAATCATAGCATTCTATTGCTTATGTCACTGAGAGATGATATTGAGATTATCACTCATCTTATTTCTCTCTAGCAGGAAAGAGTCAAGCCCAGTTGTTTAATGGGTTTTGGGTGCAATTGAAAAGGAAGTAATGTGATGGGAATATGTTTTGTACCTTGCCAGCTTTTCATAAACACTAAAGATTGAAGAGATGTAGAAAAGAGCCACTTCAGAGAGTTGAATTCCCTCCCGGGATGAAGCAGAAGGAAATCTGCACTGTGCATATTTGATTGATTAGAACTTAGCCTTTACAGTTAGGCTAGCTCTTCCCATCTATCTCTAAAATCACTCAAGCCAAATGAAGCTGTGCTGTTTGTATGGTACCACTATTAAAGGTTTTGATCCATGTGTAATACTGATAAATCTTCCTTTTTTACCAGGGATGATCCAAGATTTCCCACTGTACGTGGAGTCCTGAGAAGAGGGATGACAGTTGAAGGGTTAAAGCAGTTTATTGCTGCTCAGGTGGATGATTTTTCTTTTTACTCTTTTTTTTTTTTTTTTTTTTGTGATTCTGTGAGTCTCACTTGCTAGAACAAATTTACATGAACTTTCAGTTAAACTATTTGTCACTTTACAGTTTCCTTTTTTGAAGGCTTTCTGCTGTCATGTTTAAGGTTTCAACAATATTAGCACATGTGAAAATATACTGGTAAAATGGAGTGACAGGTCTCTCATTTGTATGTTTTGCTCACTGAAGATTCCTTTCTAAACTCTTCTAATGAGTGCTTATGGTAAAGAGTGTGTAGTCTTTAAAGATCTTTGTTTTAAGTGAATCTAATCACTAGTTTATTTGTGTGCATATATATTATATATATAATTAATTTTTCTTTTTTCCACAGGGCTCCTCTCGATCTGTCGTGAATATGGAATGGGATAAAATCTGGTCTTTTAACAAAAAGGTATGTGCCTATTTGACTTTGGTGCTACCCTTAATATCCTTCTTTCTGGGATACGTAGTGAATCCAGTGTTCATGGAGTGCTTACCACGACAAGTAGCAGTGGCAACGTGTTGCATCATTTGGCACACTCTCAGGAAAATGGAATGTGCCCCCTCTCTAACTTGAACTCCCACTAATCCTGCTGATTCTCCCTACCAATATTTACTTGCTTTACTTAATAGTATGGGGAAAGGTAATTGTATTTGCTGTAAATCTGATATGAAAACTGCATTTCATTTTTCTGCTTTCAAGCTGCGAGCTATCTGTAAGAAGGTATTATTAATGCTTTTTACCTTAGCATATAGCTTACAGTGCTGTAAGCATACATAGCATAAGTTATCATTTTGCAGCTTCATAGCACAGTCATATCTGCTAATATAACAGGAGCTCTACAAACCCACTTAAAATGCATTATTCCTAGTTTTAAAATTCTGTCCAGCCTGGTTTGGCGTATTTGTTAACATAAAAGCAAGTCTTAACTCAATTTGACTCATGCTGGCCACTTTTCAGTGGCAGAAGGGCTAAGATGCTGGGTGTACTCCCTCTGTAGATACAGACAGCTCTGCTGATAATTCAGACTGCAAGTCAAATAAGGAATACTGCATCATGATATTGATGGTTGGTTGCTTTTTGGCAGCGGATGCTTGGACACTATAATAAGGCGAATTATTAGAATGCTGACTGCATATTTGGTGTGATTGTGGAAACACCTGTTATCTTGCATTGGGATTCCTGCTTGTTTTCGCTTAGACTGTACCCAGGTCTTTTCATTTAAGTAGCATTTGCTTGTCTGGCATGTCTTCTATTCCTTCATATATTTTGCACTTGGTCTGCTAAGTACACAAAGGTTTATCAATTGGTTCTTTCTGTTGCTGCATATATAAACTTAATACTAAGAATTGGGTTTGGGGAAAACTCCATAATGGCTAGTGCTGACTTCTTACATTGGCTTTTAAATTGACTCTCTCCCATCTCAGGCTCCTTGTGCAGCACCATATTTGCTGGGCAGTCTTATTGGCATCTATCTGTGCAGATAATTTATCTGTACTATAATCTGTACAAACAAAAGTATTTTTTATTTTTTTTGCAGGCAGGTTTTCTTCTGAGCTTGAAGACTTTCGTAGTGGGAGAGCTCTTCTTTCCCTTCGTAGAGTCTAACATTTGTGCCCAATATTTAAGAGAGCAACTTCAGCATTTACTAACTTATGCGTGACTTCTCAAAGGATATTCATCATATTGTCTCTCTTGCTAGAGTCAAATAATTACGTTAAATATTTTTCCAAAAAATGCTGTGTAGTTTTAAGCATGAATCAACCTCTAAAACCAAGTCATTGCATAGTAATAAAAGCAGATGTTTTCCTTTTTTTTGGCTTCCAGTTTAACTGATAGGCTTCTGAGAATCCTCTTCATCTCTATGCTACTGTTATACTTGAATTAGTTTTTTTTAATGCTTCCACACAATTAACAAAAAGAGTGTTTAAGATGAGAAAAATGCTCTGGAAAAAAACAATGACTCTGAAAATGAACAAAATAAAATAGAGGAGAACACTGTGATATCTTTTCCTTACTAAACTTGAAATCCTTGATGAAGTCAATGTTACGGTGTTGCCTTATTATAGTATCTAATGCTACTGTTGGAAAATTGCAGACTTGATCGGTGCTTCCTGTATGGCTAAGTCTGCCCCTGATTCTGCTGGAGCACTGCTCTGGGAATTGAGCATGGGAGCAGGTCCTGTGCTGTCAAAGAAGCGTGCTGATAAATTGCTTTAAATTCAGCTACCTAAAAAAGAACATAGTCAAGATAAAGTAGTGTATGTACTTAGTAAAACTGTGTCATAGTTTGTTTTACTATGTTTTTCCTATGAGGCATTAGCTCATGATTGTGGATGCTACTGGCATTAGTAGTATGGAATCCATAGTTTTTACTCAAAGTATTTCAGTGAAGGTGGCAAATAGGGAAGTATTACTACTGTTTTCTCACTTGTCTTTTTTATAGCCTTGGATTAAAGTAGCATTAAAGCAAACATTAAAACAATGCAGTAACACAAAGAGTACCAGTTAATACTCCTTTTTGTTGTTTTTATTTTCTATAACATTTTATTTTTGACAATGTCCTGGTGAAGATTCTCCTCATTCTTTATTTCTTTTTGTAGGTTATAGACCCAGTCGCTCCTCGGTACACTGCTTTACTGAAAGATGCAGTGGTCCCAGTAAACGTTCCTGAAGCTCAAGAGGAGATGAAAGAAGTGGCAAAACATCCAAAGGTTCTCATTTTACTCTAACTTAACTCTCCTATACTGCAGAACAGCAAGGTTGGAAGTACCTTGGGTTAAAACAGTCAGCTAGGAATGTCCTGGTTTTAACTGGCTTGCACAGCATGAATTGGAAACAGGGTGCATTTTCCTCATAAAACTGTCAAACAGCAGGCAATTAAACATGTGTGCTCAGGAGAATGACATAGGAAATTGCTTTTGCAAATGTATAGTTCACATAGACAAAGCTGTGTTGAAAGGTGCCTCTGGGGATTTTCAGAAGAGACTGAATGAGTTTGCAGTGATTCTTGTGACTGATTTTATTACTGTTTGTATTTGTAAATAGTGCCACAGAGAAGTTTAAAGATAAAATCTAAATCAAGTTTATGGTTATCATACAGTAGATACTGCTTATCAATAAAAGCAAATCATTGTTGGAGTTCTTCCTTAATAGTTTATACAATTAGACTTATGTAGGGAAGAGAAATATTAAATATTGATACTCTGAAAAGAAGTTCAGTTCTCCTCTTAAGGAGAAGTTCTCCTCTTAAGGAGAAGGATGTGTTACTCATGCAAATGTATTTGATTAGGAAGGATGCTTTACTCTGAGAACAACATCTCAAATTACACTTCATTGAAAGCATCTCTTGGGTATCATACCTCCACTGAGAAACAAATAAATGTTACGGATTTTTTTTTCCTCCTTCACTGATTGTCACAGTTTGTTCTGACTGAGAGGTAAAAGTCTAGTTTGCCTTTTTTCCTGTATCAGATTAGCAAGGGGAGAGGTTTTGGGTAGTTACAGGTGAGAATAGCACCTGTTTTTGTCAGATGCAAACTTGCATGTCAAGTATTGAGATAATGAAAATGCCACTTGCTGTGCTTAGTGAAATAAGTGCTGACCAGAAATAAATGACCTTCAGACTCCTAATTTTTGCTGTTTAACTGAAATTGCCCACAGAAACCCTCTGGCTGATTTCCTTATTTTTAAAAATAATCATGTCCATTGCTGTAATACTTTAAAGTTAGATATTTCTGATGTTTTAAATGACAATCCTTTTGAATTATTACCTTAAAAATGTATGCATTTAAAAGAAGGTAATTGTTATATCTGTTTCCATATTAGCTATGTAAAGAAAAAAATCTGAAAATGAGAGCTACAATATTAATTTTTAAAGACAATTTGCAAAGTGAAATGAAACCTGACTTAAACTTGCTTAATTTTTACTTGTGACATTGAGTTTTCAACTGTCTGGGAGTTTTCAAACAGTCTACGTTAAATATGTCCAGTTTACCCAGTAACAGTGTCTCCTTTGAAATGGAAATGATTATTTGCAGAACGCTGATGTTGGCTTGAAGCCCGTGTGGTACAGCGCCCGAGTGCTGATTGAGGGTGCAGATGCAGAGACGCTCGCAGAGGGGGAAGTGGTTACGTTCATTAATTGGGGCAACATTGTCATCACTAAAATAAACAGGTAACAAATACTGGAAGTTGGATTTGAATTTGCATTTCAACTTTTTTTTTATTTTTAAGAGGTAATTTGTAACTATGTAATACTAACGTGTATCCTATGTGTGTCCTGTATGTATACATGGCTTGAAACATATCAGAAAATATAGCATGTTTTGCTGCTGATTTGAGTCTGACGTACCTGTCATACATGTTTCTACCTCTGTTCCATTGGTACTTACAGTGTGAAACAACATTTTCAGGCAAAGAAATACATTGGGATCATAATAAATTCCTTCCTGTAATGTCCAGTCTGTAATGCATCTGTTTCTGTATGCTGAGAATCTAAGCCTGTCAACACTTTCAGTTAGAGAGCTGTTTAAGGGTGAGGAGGAATGTCCTCATAAGTACCTGGAAATGGTAATATGTGTGAACACTGGCAGAATGAGGTGAGCTTGGACAAAGAACATGAAACAAACTTGTAGACCGTTTTTCCTATGTTCTTTACTGTCTTCTCTCTATAGCAGTATCTATAGTATTGAATGAGAATAAATTACCTGGCTTTCGGTAGGCTTTACTCTAATTGTTTCTATCTTCTGATAGGAATTCAAGTGGAAAAATTGTGTCCCTTGATGCCAAGTTGAATTTGGAAAATAAAGACTTCAAAAAAACCACTAAGATCACTTGGTTAGCAGAAACTGCACGTGCACCTCTCATCCCAACTGTGTGTGTTAATTATGAGCATCTGATCACTAAGCCAGTTCTAGGTAAAGATGAAGATTTCAAGCAATTTATCAACCGAAACAGCAAGGTAACTTTTCTTCCCTGTATTGCCCAAAGATTAATTTTCTTTTGCCATCACTGTCTCTGATAACTTTTCAGACAGTAGGATTTTGTTTGTTAAACACTTAAATCCAATTCTGATATTTCTAGCTCCCATATTGTGAATCTCAGCTTTCATAACTACTCAATGAAAATATAACTAATGTTTACCCAGGCATTAGCTGGCCTGTCTTCTTATGATAGAGTGACTGCATAGAATTAATTGTTCTGCTTCCCTTGGGATTAACCGATGTTTTAAGACTAGCGCTTATCTTTAACAGCTCTGTCTTATTTCTTACAATTTCTTGTGCTCATTTAGATATGTACTGATTTCTTTTACCTCTTATAGCAAGAAGAACTGATGTTAGGTGATCCTTGCCTTAAGGAGTTAAAAAAGGGAGACATTATACAGCTTCAGAGGAGAGGATTCTTTATTTGTGATCAACCCTATGAGCCAGTGAGGTAAGCTGCCTAAGAATGGCTTGTGCAGATGCAGAATTTGCCTTTAGTTGCTTTTTTGAATGTTTTCATGCGTCTGTTGGCAAGGGTAATATTGCCTGCAGACAATTTCTCAATTATTCCCTTTCTTTGGATTGTTCTTCTGGAGTGACATGGCTTTTGGATTTCATGCTCCTGTCTCTTCCAAGTGACTAAACTGAGTATGGCACCAAAGGGAAAAGATTTCTTGCTATGATTGTAAGTGTGTAAATTAAGAATAATGTTATGTAACGAACAGATGTTTGCCCAATTAAAGCACATACATACTATTTCATTTTAACAATTCTCTTACAAGCTACCAAACATCTAAATCACACAGCAGTTTTGCACAGTGCTACAATATTAATTCCTGTTCATAACAGGAATCAATACAAATCCTCAGTTAAGTAAATTCTGGTAATTGCTGTTGTGTGCAGAAATAAATCTGGAACATCTTACAGGAAGTGTAGAATGTTTGTTTCAAACAGTGTGTCTTATTTTTCTTACTGCTGTGGCATAATGTATTGAATGTGAAGTTTTAAATTCTTTTCTAGTCCCTATAGCTGTAAAGAGGCCCCATGCATTTTGATTTACATCCCTGATGGGCACACTAAGGAAATGCCAACATCTGGGTCAAAAGAGAAGAGCAAATCTGAGACTGCAAAGAAAGAGGTAAACTTGCTTTTTAGGAAAGTGTCATAAAATGTGTTACTATAGAAGGTGGTCATGCTGAATAAGATTTTTATTTTGTTTTTCTTCTTTGAAGGCTAGCTCAGCTGTTAAAGGAAAGTCTGTTCAACTTGAAAATACCTCTACTCCGAGCTGTACTGCATCCGAAGGTCCCTTGGTCATGTACAACAGAGTGGCTGCACAGGGAGATGCAGTTCGTGACTTGAAAGCTAGGAAGGCAGCCAAGGAAGATATAGATAAAGCTGTGAAACAGTTGCTGGCCTTAAAAGCAGAATACAAAGAAAAGACAGGCCAGGAGTATAAGCCTGGGAATCCTCCAGCATCTGTGTGTGAGCAGAGTGTGTCTTCAAAGCCTGACGTCTCTGGTGCCATGGATAGCAAAGCTCTGTATGACAAAGTAGCAGAGCAAGGAGAAGTGGTCCGAAAACTGAAGGCCGAGAAAGCATCCAAGGTGTTTGGTTAAACTAGTACTTTTATTAGGGGTTTTCTGTAGCCCATTGTCCTCTGCCCCTGGAGGCAAATGGGTGCTTCTGGCTCCATAATGATGGTTATGTTGTCTGGGCTGTGTCCTGTCCTTACCTGTTTGGTTTCTCTTTTCCAGTTGTCATCTTTTGGCTAGTCATATATGATAAAATTATTGTTAGTACTGATAAAGATGTAAGTAAATACCTACATTGCTTAGGCTGCTCTTCGGAAGTGCGCACAGGACTTGCCTCGTGGTGTCAGTTTAAGTATTTGAATCTGGCCTTTGAGGTTTAAATGTTCTGCAATATGTGTTTATTTTACTGAATACAGTCAAATTATGAGGTTGCACAGGAGTGACTTGCTATTTAAAACTTTTTTTCACTTAAAAAAGTGTGTATTTAGATACAGACACATAATAATATATAGATATTTTCAAGGCATCTTCATGACTGAAGAATTTATTGAGCACATGAAGCACTGAGCATAGAACCTTCCAATAGGTTTTTTTTTTTCTGTTCTTTCCAATGCAGGGCAAGAAAAGATGTGCAATAATCCACACATGCTTGGTGCTTACATACTTTTATGATACCACCAACAGACAGTTACCAAAATCTCTGTAAATGGAGAATTAGTGTTAAAATTTTGTTTAGGCCAATTACAGTCGTATATCACATAACAGGGCATACTTGGTTAGAGTTTGCAAATAGTGAACATCTTTAAACATCTAAATGGTGAAGAGAATGGAATAGGAGTCCATAAACTGGTCTTTTCATGGCAGTATATAAGGTGTACTTCAGAGTCACATATTTCTACATCTGTGCTATGTTCTTTCCTGTCTTTATTCCCCCTTTCCTTTCTCTTTCTGCTTCAGGATCAGATAAGTGCTGCTGTGGAAGTCCTTTTATCCCTAAAAGCAGAATATAAACAACAGACAGGCCAGGAATATAAACCTGGAAACCCACCCGTGGTACTTGTCCCTGCTCAGTCTTCTGTTCATACTGCTCTGTCCGCGTGCCCAGCTGAGAGCCAGTCTCTGTACAGCAAAGTAGCAGAGCAAGGCGACGTAGTCCGCAAGCTTAAAGCAGAGAAGGCTTCCAAGGTACCATGGCAGTGAATGTTTCCGAGTGGAATGTTCTCTTGGTAAAGTGAGCCCTCAGTGTAGGCTTTGTGCAAGTTGAAGGGCAAGGTGTGAAGAAATGTTTTAACTTTTATGAAGTGCCTGCACTAATTCTCCGTGGTGGTTATGGCTGGTTTCACCAGTGTTGTAATAGTGCATGGAGAATCAAGAAAGGAAATAAATGAGTTTTGGGTTTTGTTTTTGTTTTTAGTGCTACAAACCGAGTGAAGGGCTTTGTGTGCAGTAATTTGGAAAAAAGAGCTGAAACCTGAAGACTGAACAGACAGGAAGGAGTATGATAGTTTGATAGTGGCCAGAAGTAATTTTTTATTCAGAGTCTGAATCTTTGCTCTGTTTCTCCAGTGTAGAAATCCATGGTAGCTGTAACTACATGGAACAGAGCTGCATGGAAGCTTAGGGCACAGAAGTCAATCTCTGTATATACTGCCAGATTAGGACCTTCAGTATGGAACTTGTAGATATTTCGATTAAACATTTAAATTGCAGAATTCAGTACTTGACCATCCAGAGTAGTAGGAGTTGACTTGCAATCTTGCAATGGCTGTTAGTGCTGTCCCTAGTAAAGGCTGTGTTATCACAGCCGTTGTGTGAGATCTGTGTTGTTTCTATATTGGTCTACAACTGCTTTCTCTCTCTCTTTTTTTTTTTTTTTTTTTTTTTCTTCTTTTCCCCTTTCTTGCTTCAGGAACAAATAGATGAGGCTGTGAAAGTTCTTTTAAATCTAAAAGCAGAATATAAGCAAAAGACAGGTCAAGAATACAAGCCTGGAAATGCACCTTCAGCTGCTCCTTGTATACCTTCTCCTGCACTTCCATCTTCTGTATGCTGCAGTAACTTGGCCTCCTCTAGCTCAGTGGATGACCGAGCACTTTATGATCGTGTAGCTAAACAAGGGGAAGTCGTACGCAGGCTCAAAGCAGAGAAAGCTGCCAAGGTACTATAGTAAATAGAGAGTAATCAGTTGCCAAGTGTTACCACGTTTTGCCACTGGGTGGTAATCTTTCCCCAAGTAATGATCTGTCACTGGACAAACTCCCCTTGCATCATGTATGGCTCAGTTGTCAAACCTGCATGCTCAGGTCTTAATTTTCTTCATTATAATCTTCCTTGTTATAGATTCTGTTCTATTTGTCATTAACAGATTATAGCTAAGCGAGTGGGGCAGAGAGAGGACTGCTAGAATGTGATAGCTCCCAAGCATGCTTCTGTTGTTTGGGAAAGAGTTGGCTTTTAACCAGAGATGGCTGTTAACCACAGTCCTCCTCCTGTTTTGAAGCACTATTGCTAGAGTGTGGTGTTTGTGTTATATTTTTTTTGTTGTTGTTTTTTGTTCTTTGCTGAAAATCACTTATTTAATCAACTGTCTTTTCAATGCTCACCAGTGCATCTTGCTATTTGTCCTCCATATAGGATGAAATAGATGAAGCAGTAAAACTCCTTCTTTCCCTAAAAGCTGACTATAAGGAAAAGACTGGCCAGGACTACAAACCAGGACATCCACCAGTGACCCAAGCTACTTTGCCCCCCAAATCAACCATAGAACCCAGTGGTACAGACACAGCTGAAGCTAAAGCTCTGTTTAATAAGGTAGCTCTTCAAGGAGAAGAAGTCAGGAGGCTGAAATCAGAGAAAGTGGAAAAGGTAAAGACATATATATACTGCAATAGAAAAATGTAGTATATTCTATTCTAAAAATCTATCTTAAATTAACCATCATTATAGGAATTAGAAATCCTCATTCAGAATAGTTAGCACTTGAATTCTGGGATCCAAAATGTACTTTTAAAAAAATTCCTGTCAAAAGTAAACAGCAAAATTTGAATGTACTTAAATAGCTAGTGGCTTGTACAAAGATTTTATTTTTTCTCTGACATTGTATAGATGTCCATAATGCCACGCATAGGTCCATTTTATTCCTATAACAGATGCATTTTACTCCCAAGATTGCTATATGAGTTTCTCTCTATTTGTATGTTCTTCAAGGATAAGATAGATGCTGCTGTTAAGGAGCTTCTTCAGTTGAAGGCCCAGTACAAGTCTCTTACTGGAGTTGATTATAAACCAGTTTCAACTAGTGGTGCTGATGACAAAGACAAAAAGAAGAAAGAGAAAGAGAACAAGTCTGAAAAGCAGAGTAAGCAACAGAAGCAAAATGATGGCCCCAAAAAAGAGCCTTTGCAAGGACCAGGTGGGAGTGAGCTCTCCTCAAGTGGATCAGGAGAAGGTCAAGGTCCTAAGAAACAAACCAGGTAAAGATTTGATATTTAATCTCTTCACCAGAAACTTAAACCATTTGCTTCTGTTCAGATTTAGAGAGGTTTGTAAACTTCTAATTTCATCTGAAAGCATGGACAGCAAGCAGAAGCAAATTACCAGCATTTACTTAGTGTCAGTTGCATCTCAGCATCCTACTGAAGAATATTCACCGAGCCTGTAGAAAAGGCAAAGCACAGCCCTGAGGCCCAGCTCTGTGTAATGGGACCTTGGTCTGATTCACTGTTTGCTTCAGCAAAGGAGCTGTTGTGTCTTGCTGAATAAAACCCTGGGGAAGAAGAAGCCTTAGGTTAATTTTATTTTACCAAGGTTTTCAAAGTACATGTTGCCAGCACCATGAGGAATATATGTCCCAGCTCAAAGCAGGGCATTGTTGTTGCTCGTGGTGGAATTCTCCAGTGGTGATTCCAGTGCATCCTCTTTCCTGCTCCCATCCCAAAGATTTAGAAACTTGCCGTTTCAGATATGATTATTGTATGTTAGAGGCAGAGATGTTACTTTATAC
>JAUBOD010000193.1:704836-717218 GCA_032353885.1 Nothura maculosa
AGAACTTTATACAGAACTTTATACAGAACTTTATACAGAACTTTATACAGAACTTTATACAGAACTTTATACAGAACTTTATACAGAACAGCGAATTCACATTGCCTGTGTTTCCTGAAACTATAGCAACAGGTTACATAAAAGATTTTAAAAATACTCAGTAAAAGAGTTTGCACACAGGTCTGGCAGTCTTGTGTTGTTGGATTGGTGGATTTTTGAAGTGTCAGCATGAATTTCTTGATATAGGAATTGTGAGAGAAATTAGCAAAGTTCAAACCATGGTAAAGAAATAGAGCTGTTTTTTGGAAAGGCTCCCGTAAGCCGCGATGAGCAAATACCAGCGTACGTGACCCAATTCATACTGAACTGGGAGGGCTGATGAGGACAACTTAGTTTTATGAAGTAAAATGTTCTGTTTCTGCGCTCCCTCCGCTCCCCTGTTTCTTTTTGACAAAAATGTCACTGGTAAATGCTCTGCACAGCACAGATCTGGTTCTTTTTCAATATCCCCAGGCTGGGTCTAGAAGCTAAAAAGGAAGAAAATCTTGCAGACTGGTTCTCTCAGGTAAGTGAATATGAGTTTGAATTAATTATCGTCTTACCCATTTAGGTCTGTTTTGTCTTTAAATTATATTTTGTGATACTTCTTTTTTTTTAATACAAAACAACGTGTCCCTTCTTATTTCTTTTGCTACTATTGTGGTCATAAATAGAAACTCCTAGAAGTTTCTATTTAATAATAATTATAATTATCCGGATCTATTATTACTAAGCTTAATATTTTTGTTTAACTTTTCTCAGTTATGGATAGCAGTTGTGTTCTGAAAGCCTATCTATGCTAACTTTCTCAGCATAAAGAGCCTGTTTATGAATTGGAACCATTTCTTGTATTGTGTTGCATCAGAATTGAGGTGTTCAGTGTTCTTTGTGCCTGAAATTGAAACTTCATTATCTAAATAACGTTTTGAAAGGTGATCACAAAATCGGAGATGATTGAGTACTATGATGTGAGTGGCTGCTACGTGCTTCGTCCTTGGGCCCACTCTATTTGGGAAGCTATCAGGGACTTCTTCGATGCAGAGATCAAGAAACTTGGAGTGGAAAACTGCTACTTCCCCATGTTTGTGTCCCAGGCTGCACTAGAGAAAGAGAAGTCTCATATTGCTGACTTTGCTCCTGAGGTACACTTCAAAACATTCCTTCACTCTGAATACACGAAAACTTAGTCTGCATGTATGTATGAAAGCAAATTTTCTATAAACTTGTTTTGTTTTTACTCCAGGTTGCTTGGGTCACAAGATCTGGGAAAACAGAGCTGGCTGAACCTATTGCCATACGTCCCACGAGTGAAACAGGTAGACTTCTATTGATGCTCTTTGCTTGTAAAGAAAACAATACCTGGTGTAGCATGACTAAATACAACTTTTCCACTGTTAAACAGGAATTCCTTTTGAAAAGTGGAAGCATATCACATAGAATGTTCTCTACGTTTTATCAAAATAGTCTAAAAAATACTGCTACTTGCAACAAATTCCAAGCACACTATAAATTCCTTCAAATCTACTTTTATTATGTATTTCAGAGTCACTCTGTGAATTTATTCCTTAATATCCTGAAGTCTGACTTCCTTTGAATGATAAACATGTTTGGTTTCAGTATTGTAAGAAAAAATCTTCATCTCTTAACTCATTTCCTTTTTTCCATGTGCTTTACCTTCTGCTGTGAAACTACCTTCTTTAAACTTTCCTTTAAGAAATAGATATTTCAAGACAATTAGCTGCATGAGTTTATTTGAAACAGATATGGTAGAGTATCATGAAGGCTCTTGAGATCAGAGAATTTTTATCTGTAAACCTAGGTATATTTACAAACTCCAAGCACTGATTCAAATGTAGCATCATAAGATATTCAGCTTTGGAATGTATCTTTCCAAACATCAAACATGCTCTTTTTTTTTTTTTTTTTTTAAGTCATGTATCCTGCCTATGCAAAGTGGGTGCAGTCACACAGGGATCTTCCTATCAAGCTTAACCAGTGGTGCAGTGTTGTGGTATGTCAGTACAAAATTTCTCACTCAACTGTTCTATTGTAAGAGCAACCCAGAACAATTATTCTGTGAGAATGTACCATGATGCTAGTCGTAATCTATGTTTCATGGCAAAAATAGGAAGTGACTCGTGTTTTTTTTTTTTCCCACTGCTTTTATTGAAGTGCACTTTCATTTATAAGGTGATATTATTAAAGTAAATACAAATCTGTAAATAATCCCATTTTTTAACCTTATGAAGAATATTCTGATTTATTAGCAAAGTAAGCAACATATTTATAGATGTAGTTTTAAGGAATAATAAGAAACACTTCTGTGTTGAACGCACATTTGAATGATTTTGCTTTCTTGTTGCAGCGTTGGGAGTTCAAGCATCCTCAGCCTTTCCTTCGCACTCGTGAGTTCCTTTGGCAAGAAGGTCACACAGCATTTGCAACATATGAAGAAGCAGCAGAGGAGGTAAAAATCAGTGAATATGTTGGTGCTTATGCTTTCAGAAAGTTATCTTACTCTATAGCAATACAAGCAAATCGTTTTACTAGGAACTGGTGGAAATCTGTCTCTCGTTCTTTGGCACTCTCCTTCAAAAAGCAGTGAAGAATTTTCCTTTAAATAAACTTAATTCCAAGACTTTTTCTCTGTGTGACATTAAAATGTTTTGGCTGACAGTCTTAATATATTGGATGCAGTTAGAACTCGGTTTTTCTCAAATTTAACCTATTCACTTGAAACAATGTACAGTTTGAAGAATGTGATGTCATTCGTGTATTGTGATACATTGATGATGTAACTAGAAGTCAGTATAACCTTTGGTAGCATGGCATTTCTGCAGTGACTCTTTTAGGTTGGGATTTATAGCTGCAGATATTTGATTCTTAGCATGTAACTAAAGTTTAAACTAGTTGAAGGGTTTTTTGTATCAAAATCATGAGAGGATTTTAAATGTTAAGGGTTTCAGTGTGGGTTTTATGTGCTAATGCTTTGTACATGAAGATATTTCATGATTTAGCAAATGCAAAATGCTAAGCAATTCCTAAGATAGAATGTTCCTCGCAGGTAATGCAGATACTTGATCTGTATGCTCGAGTGTATGAAGATCTCTTAGCAATACCTGTTGTGAAAGGAAGGAAGACTGAAAAGGAGAAATTTGCTGGTGGTGACTACACAACAACTGTAGAGGCATTTATATCTGCCAGCGGAAGAGCGATTCAGGTACACTTAGGTGTTTGTTGAAAGCATTATCTGTTTCAGTAAATAGAGCAAGATGAAACACGTAGGCTGATACCTGATAGACTTAACTTTTTCACTGAGCAGAATTTTCTGTGTGCAACTATTTCAGGGAGGAACTTCACATCATCTGGGACAGAACTTCTCAAAGATGTTTGAAATTGTATTTGAAGATCCCAAGAAGCCAGGAGAAAAACAGTTTGCATATCAGAACTCCTGGGGCCTAACAACTCGAACAATTGGTGTAATGACAATGATCCATGGAGATAACATGGGACTGGTGCTCCCTCCTCGGGTAGCTTGTGTTCAGGTATGAAAAAATGTTCTATAACATGATAGACTATTATTTTATTTCCCTTCCTCTCTTGGAATTTATGAGTATTTCATATTGGGCACCTAGAAGGGATTCTAGGGATGCTCGTACGCATCAGGAGAATTAGGAGTTGTCTAGTTACACTAAATGCAGTATAAAGTTAATACACATTATTAGGTTAGTTGCAGATTTTAAGCAGTAATGGTGGACAAGTTCCCTTACTATTGCATCCATTTAAAATAATGTTAATTATTTCAGTTGGACCTAAAGGGAAATGTGCTGCTCTGAGATCTTGATAGAAATAGCTTGGCTATAGAGCCACAATTTTGCTTTTACATTTCTATAGTAAATACAAGCTGATTTTCTCATAAAGTACATGCCATGTTTTATTGCAGGTTGTAATTATTCCCTGTGGTATCACAAATTCCCTTTCTGAAGAGGACAGAGAGGCTCTGTTGAAGAAATGTAATGAATATCGTAACAGGCTTCTGAGTGTTAACGTCCGTGTACGCGCTGATTTGAGAGACAATTATTCACCTGGTTGGAAGTTCAACCACTGGGAACTGAAGGTATGTTTCTTCCAGTAAACCTTTGAAGCACATGTATAGGGTGTGTGTGCTGGGCAGAATAACTTGTGTTATTTCTATTAAATCAAACAAATTAAACAAACAAGCAGATTATCTTCTACCAGATAATCAATGATCACCTCTATTACATATTATTTCCTTTAATAGAAATGAAGAAAATGCCCTATGTATGCATAGATTTGATATAGATATGATATGTATGTTTAGATTTCCCTTGCCTCTATGTAGGAGACAAGAAACTAGATGGTTCTTGTCACTGCAGTTTGCAAAGCATGCAGACTTTACACAGAGAGGGCAAGTGCCTGTTTACTGTCAAGTTGTCTGTGCAATTAATAATCATGTCAGGGCTGTGTTCAACAGAACTTGGCTTTAAAATTTATTGCTGATACATTTACGTCAGAATTAAAAGGGCTTGTTGGATGGACTAGACTTAAATGGTCACAGAAGTCAATCATCATCTTGATTTTAAAATCAGTTTTACACTGTCTGGATTACTGTATTATTTCTGATTGTGTTTTAACAATATGAATTGCTTGTTGGCAGAGAGACTGTCTCCAAGCTAGTGAAACACGCATGAAGCGAGGTGTAAAGCACAAGTAGAAAGAAGAGTGTGCACAAGGACTGTATTTTAAAGGCTGCTACACTTTGTCGGTGAACATATGAACATTACATTTTAACTGATTTTGTTTTTGTTTGCTTGCTTTTTAACAAAGGGTGTTCCTATCAGGGTTGAAGTGGGACCACGAGACATGAAGAGCCAACAGTTTGTAGCTGTCAGGAGAGACACGGGACAGAAGTTGACTCTTTCTGAACATGAAGCGGAGGAGAAACTCAAAGCGATTCTGGAGGAAATCCATGCTAACCTTTACAACAGGTAGGTTGAGAAGTAAACTGCCCTGCTAGTCACAGGTGCACTTTGCCTTTCAGAAGAATTTCTCATTTCTTCGATTCAGCTGCACGGAAAGGCAAGTTTGGCCCCTTTTTTTTTGCTTTTTCATTTTCTTTATCCTTTTGTTTTTCTTTTTGTGTATCTGCACTTGGTTAGTATTGAGGTGACATGCACAACAGTGTAAATAAAATTGTGAAATTGACAAGCAGCAGCGTGGAGAACAGTCAGTCTGAAATTACCACAATTTTATCATTTCAATGGCAAAACTGATCGAGAGCCGCAAGCTACTTAACAGAGTTCTAATGAATATATGGCTTCTCTTCTTGTGACTTACATTTTATCAGTCAGAAACTACCTTCACTGACTCTTCTATTTTCTTCTCTTTAGAGCTTCTGCAGACCTAAAAAGTCATATGGTGGTGGCTAACACTATGGAAGACTTTCAAAGAGAGCTAGATTCAGGAAAGGTAAGGAAAGTCTTTGCATTCCAAAATCCTGGCAAATGCCTGCATACACTCTGTCCCTTACAGCTTATCGGGGCTAGAAATTTTTCAGCCTATAAATAGAATACTGTTGCTGCCTTTTTTATTTTCCCCTCGCAATTGAGGAAGACTCTCCTGTAGAGCTATCAGATGTTTTTGAGAGGGATGGCATAGGCTGGGAAAGCCTTTTCCAGGCTAGCAGCATTCAAAATTCTTAAATGTTACATGACAGGTAACAGAATGCCTTGAATGACTTTAAATGCAATGCGTGAAACAGCAGCATTAAGTGCTGCATTTTTATCAGAAAGTGCTGTTTGGAGAGATCAATATAGATATTCAGATTACGATAAACTACTGTCATTGTTCTCGTACAAACTGTGAAAACACTTGGCCAATCATGTCACAGAGGCCAAATAAGAGTCTAAAGTACATCCTACTTACGTCAAAGATGTTTTGCCTTTATGACCTTAGTAGAAGTCATGGGGTTCTCTGAGAGCTCCTGGGAACCAGCAACCTCCTTGGGTTGATGGAAGTATAGTTGATGTGGTGAACAACTGAGCTCTCTGGAGCTGTTTTCACAGGGGTACTGGCATAAGATCTTAACCTTGAAATGTCTCCGTGAATTGCTTATGAAACTGTAAAGAATTAATTGATTCAAGTAGAATCCCCAGGATTGATCATGAAAGCTTTGTATTTTAAAAAGAGAGATTAGGATTTTTGTGTACAAATTAGGTCTGCTGAGAAAATTATCAGAATTTTTGATTGACATCTCTTGAGTGCCACTAAACTCAGGGTTATTTTTTGTTGAATTTCTAAAGAGCTTGATGTGTAAATGATGGTTATCTTGACCTTCCATCATACTCTCCTACTCTCAAACTACCTAACGTTCCTAACAAAAGGTGTATTGAGATACTCTGCCCTTTTTCCTAAGAGAGAAATGTGCTGTTCTGTTCCATTTTAAGTGTCTTTATCTTGTGCAGAAAATAGGAAAGTTCAGACTACTGAAACTCAAATGGAAGCTTCATGGGGAAAGCACTATGCTACAACATGCAAGCAAGCACTTGTCTTGACATTTGAGACATTTAAACCATTCCTGCAAAAAAACATTTTCAAGAGAAAAAGTGTTTCTACACTAATACTGTGTTATCTAATATTACGTGTTTCTATTACTTTCTACAGTTATATGATATCTTGGTTAACAAATATAATAAAATCAATCCCGTGACTTGAAATAAATGTTCCTTTGGTTTTTCTAGTATTTGTGGTTGCTTTTTTGCTTTTAAACTTCGAGTATCTATGAGATGTTAAGGGTTACGAATCTTGCTGAGAAAAGAGATTTTTTTTTTGACTGTATAACTGATTTTTCTATTTCAGATTGTGCAAATTCCTTTTTGTGGGGAAATTGAGTGTGAGGATTGGATCAAGAAGACCACTGCCAGGTAAAATGTGCCTGAAACCTAGAGAAGATCTGCCAGAATTAAACCTAAATGTTTGAATATAAAGCATGATTGTAGGTTTCCTCTAGGTGTAACACTGATATA
Organism: Nothura maculosa; assembly: GCA_032353885.1. Taxonomy (NCBI): domain Eukaryota; kingdom Metazoa; phylum Chordata; class Aves; order Tinamiformes; family Tinamidae; genus Nothura; species Nothura maculosa. Next base: position 711,922 of record JAUBOD010000193.1, read on the forward strand.
TAGTCCATAAACAAGTAAACTGCCCTAGTTCTAAGGCTTTCAGACTGATTAGCGTGTTTTGGGGATTTCTTTTAATAATGCACTTTATTGTACCTTTATTTTAAAATAGATTTATTTATATGCCTTGATGCTGTCGTTTCAGGGATCAAGATCTTGAGCCTGGTGCCCCCTCCATGGGAGCAAAAAGCCTCTGCATACCTTTCCAGCCTCTCCAGGAACTGCAGTCTGGAGCAAAATGCATCTGTAGCAAAAACCCTGCTAAGTTCTACACTCTATTTGGTCGTAGTTACTAAATTACTAGTGAAACCACCTTTTCCTTTATCTCCGAATTGAACTTTTTTTAATAAGACTGGAATAGCCCCCAAACTTATCAGTTTTGCAACTTTTTAAATGACTCAAAAAACAAAGCCATAAACCATAAAACCCCTGGTTGTCAGTCTTAGACTAGCAGTAATTCACAGATTTTTCTGTAAACATCCTAATAAACATGTATCGTGAGCTGTAATGTGCCTTGGTCTTTTATTTTAACATGTTGCATAATGGGAAGGGTCGAATATTCTTTGCTTATGTCTATTTTGTTTCCCCTTTTTGTTATATATAATATTCTTTTAATAAAACTCCGAGAAAATATATGACATTTTCTCCACTTTCTGATATGTTTTAGAGTATAATATAGGGCATCTATATAAACTATGGATAAAACATCTGCTTTGAATTTTGGCTTAAAATAGCTTGTATTTTTTTTATTTTTTCAATCCAGACTTCCTGCTATTCTTTTAGGCAAAATGGAAGCTGATTTTCAAAGAGGATAGAATTCAAGACTCCCTCTGGTGTCAGATATTTCAAGGGATATATTCATGCCAGCTATCTTAAACTAAATGCAAAGTTGGTAGCAAAATATAGGTTAATGTCATTTCTTGTAGACAATTTCCAAGGTTCTGTTTCTCTTATCTTTCTTACTGGCAGTTACAGCTGTCTCACAGTGATACTGCAGTGAGTAACACAAAGACAATCTAAGGAGAAGTATTTGCAGTAATAAACTTCTTGGTCTGTGGTTGTATGTATACAAAGTTCCATAAAACTCTTTTGCTTTTCCTTCTCTTACGCTGCGTTACTTGAGGAGAAAATGCCGAGGTTGAAGAGGTACAAAATGATTTGGAAAAAAAAGTCCTTTTGACTAATAGATAGGTTAAAGAAAATATGAGATAGTGCAGGCAATAAATGACGCAGCAACTTTTCAATAGTACAGGCTTAACTTGTTCTCTGCCCTCCTATATATTTGGAGGCTCTCTACCTCAACCCCTTTCCCTGAGGAGCTGCATGTAAAGTGAGCAATCAAAAAGCTGGGTTAGTAGAATCATCTCCAGCTTTTTTCTTTGGGCGTTTTTTTAAATGCCTTCCTGACTACCAGTATTACTTCCTGATCTGTGTATTTCTCTGCTCTTCAGAAGTTTATAAAATATTTGTCAATGAGTAGATGCGTGTGGCCAACCTTCCTTCTCAAAATGCTGAATCAACTTGAAGTCTGTCCAGCTGAGGATCACACATCTCAGGATAGTACCACAGTGTTTCACATGAAGTGCAAAAGTAATGAACTAATTCAGATCAGTTTGCTCAGAAAGCTTGAGTGCTTGGAAATCCAGTGTGATTTGTCCTGAAACATTTTCCTGTTAATCTCATGTTCATCTATCTAGCGAGCAGCAAGAACAGTGATGTTCTCCCGCGCTCGAATGAGGCCTTGCCTACGGCTGCGCTTCCTGCTGGCTGCTGCTGCAGGATCGGCACTAGCCAGCAGCTTCCATGATCCGAAGCATGAGACAAAGAAGTACAAAGAACATAGGGAAGAGCAGAAAAAAAATTATGAGAACTTGAAAGCATTTTTACCTCATTTAAACTCTCTCGTAAAAACGAGATGTGGACATGCACTGCTACTATGCACAGAATAGGGCAAGGCAAAATGAAATGCAGCCTCTAAAGCTGCAAGCTTATCAGCTTGATCAAACAGACAACCTTGAACCAGTTGACTTGATCAAATACAGGAGTAAACATGTTGACAGGGTTTATTTTTTTATTTTATTTTTTCTTTTTTTTTTTTTTTTTTTTTTTTTAAGAACACTTGCTCTCATTCTGCCATGAGTTTGAAGAGAGGGTTTTCAAGGAGGGGAAAAACATGTTTTCCCTGCCTTTGCAATATTTTTCTTCCTTTTCCTCCCCCCACCATGTTTTTTCCTAATTATAGTAGGGGCGCAAGCATATGGAATACAGATGAATCACCTCCAGAACTGTCTGGTGGCTGAGGAGAGAGATTTTAATTTCAAATACTTGTCCCCCAGAAGTATGGTCTGAGCTGTCTGTAAAGCCTTACAGAAACCATTACACTTGCATGAAAACTGAAAGGTCTGCAAGTTACTAAATTAATTTTCATCTCTGAAAAATTTAATAAATCAATAATACATTACAATTGACTAAATTATGTTACTACATGTTTACAATAGCTCTTTAAAATAGCCGCTTTAGGCTTGTTTCTTTCTTTGCTAGTTGCACACTAGCAAATCTTTGTTAAATAGTGTAGTACGGGGGAATACAGCGGCAATGCGTTATATGGTGCTGCTCCCTGTTGGCCAGAACGAGCGTGCCTCTCAGCTCTGCTGCAGAGGGAATCATTCATGTAGCTTAAGCTCCTATTTTGGTAATTGCAACATTGGAGTGCTGTGTCCAATAGGATTTTTGAGAGCTACTTTAGCCTGTTCTCACTGAAAGTCATGAGAAAAGTCTTTTCAAAAATCTCACTTCCCATGCTCTGTAGTTCCAGTAATAATAAAATAAACTGAGCATCACCCCTAGTACATGAGTGAAGAGAACACAGCAAGTACAGCTAGAGTAGTAGTAGTTAGGCAGCTGGAGGAGGATGAGGGTGATTCGAGCACAAACAGGTAACAGTCTGAGTGCTCTGATTAGTTGTAACATGTTGCCTTACTATGCATTCATTACCAAGATTGCTGATTTCTTAGAACTGGCCTAAACTTCAAAGGAGATCCTGAAGCTGAAATTGAAGTAGTTATAGCTCTGATGAAAAAAAGAAACCTCACTCGCCACCACTGTAGTACTTGAGCAGTCAAATGAACAGATAGTAAATGTTACAGCTGCTGGCAGGAATAGTTTATAACAGGCTGCAGTTTGAACGTAAATATTTTTGCCAGTTAGTCCCCATGAGGAAAAAGAAATAAATAGAAAATAGGGATGTGAGACTGAATTTCTGACCTTAAGGTGATTCACCTTGTGAAGTCTAAGGCCAGGTGGGATGCTTGGTTGACTCAGGTTATCGTTATCACTGTCTTATCCTTCTGTGGCTGTGCTTCATGTCATTTCCTTCCGCTTTATCTTGTAACTCACTGTACGTGTCTATGTTCCTGGATGGATGTTTCAAACAAAAACTACGCCATAAACTTTTCAAGGAAGGCACCTGCTCTTATCATCTGTATTGCCTGCTGTGCTATTAGCAACCTTATTTCCTTAATTGAAATTTGTGTTGGCACATAAATGCATATGTTTGTGCCCAAGAGCACAGAAGTTACTGTGGTGTTTGACACCACAGCTTAACTGTTTAATGTTCTCACTATGGTAGCAGTGGCACAAAGTATAAACTAGGACTTTTTTTGCATTTCACACTTTTCCCTTTATTTCTTGTCATGCATTACTTAAATCTACAGAGAATCTATTCCTTGCAAATATAAGGGAATTGCTCCGCGAATTTTGAGATAGGCAGGGATATCTAAACAGGAAATACAGAATGTGCTTTGGGTTTATCATCATGGCTCGCCTTTTGTGTCTACTAGTCATATACTCAGGGAATAGTCTACAGCTTTGCTCCATGTATATGGGAAATCCTTAAAACACGCAAAGAGTACAAACAGCAAAGAACTTAATAAAATAGAATATCAGCTTGTTATCTTTAAAACTAGTGCTCTAGCTAACTTTTTTGACAACCCTGTCAGCCAGTTCATCCTCATTATTTTTAAGGACATGGTAAGGATCATGTGTTGGATTGGGTCAACTCAACACAGATTGAAATTTCTATTCCTGAAGATATGTAGTATTTTCTCAGTGATAAAGCTATTGCAACAAAAATGGCTGAAATGTCACAGGAAATGTTATGCAAAAGAAATGCTTTCTCAAAAGTCTGGGCCACCTTCTTATGCTCTCTTGTGTGCCATTGGTCTTTTTTTGAGGGTGATGCTGTTGGCTGGCGCTTCTACTAGTCTGTATCATTTTTGTTTTATTTTTGTTAAAATAAGTCTTCTACGGGTGGAGCCCTTAACAGGAGCAGACACAGAGTTTTCAAGTTGTCTTCACATGACAAATCTTGCTAAACTGCCCTTTAAACTGATTTATTGTTTTACTGCTTCCTATAAAAGGGGCTGCCACATGTGAGCTGCGCTGACAGGCGAAGGGCAGAAGTGTCGCGATCTAGTTGCTACTCACACAGCTCAGTCTTGCTGAACCTCTGAATAAGAGAGTGCTACAGATGGGCCGCTACTCGGGGAGGAGCAGCAGGCTCATCCTCATGTGCCTTGTGAGCCTGGTGCTTTTTGCTGTTGAGATCGCAGTAGCATATATTGGCAATTCACTGAGCTTAGCCTCAGATGCCTTCGCTGTACTCTCTCACTTTGTCTCCATGATCATCGGCTTGGTCGGCGTCAGGTTCAGCCGCATCAGGTGGCACAAGGCTAGCACTTACGGCTTCTACCGGGCAGATGTGGTGGGAGCCTTCGGCAACTCCATTTTTGCCACCGCTCTGATGCTCAGCATCTTTGTTGAGGCAATCAAGAGGTATATCAATCCTCAGAAGACGGAAAAAGCATTGCTTGTCCTCATTGTCGGGATCACGGGTCTCTTCTTCAATGTGTTAAACTATGTTATCTTCATGGACTGCTGTTACTGTCGGGCACGCCAAGGAGACACTGAAACAGGTAAATAATCTAATGTAGTTACTTAGCGTAACTCCAGCTTAACAGCTTGCCTTTTTTTTTGCTGTTCCTTTAAGATGAGTGAATGACATATTGCTGTTTTCTTCATTCTTTTGTGAGCAAGAGTAGTGGATTTTATGGCCGAGCCTATGCAGGTCTCCTCCTAACCCTGCAAGGCAGCTATCAGCACGTGTGTTTCTCGGGGATAAGTGCACCAATAGTGTATGTGAGGACTTTCTAAAGAGAAAGGAAAATCTACAAGGAAAATTTTCTCCCTAGGCCTCTGACAGGCCAGACGGAGATAAATGTGTAGCAGCATCTTAAATAGAT
>JAUBOD010000193.1:725137-737021 GCA_032353885.1 Nothura maculosa
AAGATTGACACATTGAAAGTCTGGGGTCTCTGAAGTTGTTATCTGAACTGCTACGCCTCTTAGTAGTTATTTCTTAAGAACCTAGTCCCTGGAAATGGCTGCATTCCTGGCAGCTCCCTTCGTTGCCCCACTGCGCTCATCTTCTCCAAGTGCCGTTTCGGTGACCGTGCTCTGCCTCTTTTCTATTTGTATTCCCGGGTGCTGCTTTGCAGAGAACGACAAAAATCCACCAGCGTGGGGGAGCCGCGCTCGCTCTCCTTACGCTTCTCCCGCTCTCTGGGGAGCACATCAGTGCACGGCAGCAATTATCCCGGCCCCGCTGCCGTCTGGCGCGCGACTCCCGCTCCTGGGACACGGGCCGGGCTGCACGGGGCGGTGCAGCTGACAGGGGGCTCCCCTGCCCCTTGACACCCGGGGTGCCGGAGGGGCGCGGGTGCTGCGCGCTCTGCCCCGCACCGCGGGGCCCCGGTACCAGCCCCGGTACCGGCACCGGCACCGCCCTGGCTCCTCGTGCGCGGATCCCTGCGCAGGGGCGGGCGGCGGGCGGAGCCTGGTGGCGGCGGCGCCGTTAAGGGCGGCCGAGCGGGCGGTGTCGGGTTCCTGCTCGGCGGCGGCAGCGGCACCAGCACCGACATGGCCCAGCGCTAGCGTCCGTGAGCGCGGCGCCGCCATGGGGCGGTACTCGGGCAAGACGTGCCGCCTCATCTTCATGCTCGTGCTCACCGTGGGCTTCTTCGTGGCCGAGCTGGTGTCGGGCTACCTGGGCAACTCCATCGCGCTCGTGTCCGACTCCTTCAACATGCTCTCGGACCTCATCTCGCTCTGCGTGGGGCTCTCCACGGGCCGCATCGCGCGGCGCAGCCGCCGCGGGCCGCGCGCCACCTATGGCTACAGCCGCGCCGAGGCGGTGGGCGCGCTCAGCAACGCCGTGTTCCTCACGGCGCTCTGCTTCACCATCTGCGTGGAGGCCGTGCTGCGCCTCGCGCGCCCCGAGCGCATCGACGACGCGCGGCTCGTGCTCATCGTGGGCGCGCTCGGCCTCGCCGTCAACGTCGTGGGGCTCCTCGTCTTCCAGGACTGGGCCGCCTGCTGCCGCCGCCGCCCGCCGCCCCACCGGGCCGCCGCGGAGCCCCCCGGTGTCTCCATGGAGCTCCCCGATGCCGGCGCAGCAGGTGCCCTTCGGCTGCAGCCTCGCCCCGGCCCGCGCTCTCCTGCCCTCTTCATCCTCCCCTCCGCCACCCCCGGCCCGTTAGGAGCTCCCGGCCCCGCTGCTTCCCCGGGCTGCCCGGTTTGGGGTGTTTGGGGGCTCCCGCGCTGTTCTCAGCGCCGTGTGATGTGGGTGTTTCTTCTTATTGCTTCTTGCTCTTCCATATATGCTGGTTTTGAGAAGGCCGATGTTTTTTTCTGTTTGTAGAACTTATACACAACACAGCGTTTCTTCTTTGAATGCAGGTGATTCCCCAAACGACCAAAAGCAGCCTGAGGGGAGGTCTGAGAGGAAAAGGGAGAAGAAGTCTGAAGCTTTGAACATCCGAGGTACAGTGCTGTGCTCAAATGCTAATGCTCTGTTAACTCTGCACATCTCCTGCTTTCTCCTTCACGCTATTATTGTTTCTTTTTCAAATGTCAGAAAATGTATAGGACATGTTCTATGTATTTGTAACATGTATGTTCTTAACATATAGGTTTTTGGGAAGTTGTGTGGGTATGAGCCACAAAATAGGGTGATGCTGGTGTAAACCACGTGCTCATCTGGTTCTTTGTGTGTGTGCTCATGCTTTGGTTTGAATCCTTTCAAGAGCTGTAGGTGGAGCTTTTGGAAGGATGCAGAGCCTCTCACACTAGGTTATTGGCTTTATAGGGAGATGAATACCTGTCTGTGAGATGTTTTTACTGAATGTCTCCTCCTTAGCAGCCAAACAGTCTTCAGCTTAGGTGTGCATTTAGGCAGAAAACAGCATTTCTCTAAATCCTGAGGTTAGTAATCTTCTTGTGGTTAACAGAAAGAAAAAAGTGCTGAGAACTGAACCCCAGCACAGGGCCTTTCCAGGGCCTTGAACTGTGAACCCTTCCCTGGGAGAGGCTGTTGCAGTCAGCCCTTTAGAGCACGGACTTTGGCAGATCTTTGGCTAGATGCAGAGCGAAACTGAAGGGCTGTTTTAGGAATAAACTAAACAAAAATCTGTGTATGTGTGTAAGCATACATATTTACATACCTGCTCCAACATATAGGGCATCTTTGAGTATATTAATCAGTAACTTTGTTCTTCAGGGGAAGGACCATTAACAAGGTATAACAGACATAGTAGTTTCAGGTTTCTTGTGGACAAACAGCTGCCTCTGAGAAGATGTGATGCTCCTCTGAAGTCGTGTACATGGCATCACATGAGTTCAGCTGAACAGTCCTGTTTAACAGCAGTTTTTAGTGTACTTAGGGACTTCAGTGTTTATATAAAGATTTTCAGTGTTGTGAAGATGTGTGTGTCAATGGAGAAGACGGTTGGCAAGTTGAACCACATGTTGCTACAGCAAAATGACACTTGCCTGAATATCTAGAAATCCTAAAATCAGAGACTTTTATATCTGAGAGTTTGGGCAACTGTATTGGATCAGGACAAGCAGGTGGGATGGAGAAGATAAAGGGAAACCCAAGCAACAAGTGGGCTTTGAAGAAAGTCTTCCTTGTAGGCTTCCTTGCCTACATGGTAGTGAAGGCATGTCTGAAGGAGAAGGAGTTTTGATTCAGTTATTTTAAGGTACACTTAAAACTTCATAATCATCTTGTAAAAACAAATGATGTGCATTACTGAATTAGTCTCTCCCTGAAAAATTAAGCTAGCAAAAGTGGTCAGTGAGAGAAACTTTTCTCTATCCCTCTTGTCAGGGTTAACATGCTGCAGCTCAGGTTAGATATAAATAAAAAGCAACCCTGCTACTGTGTTGCAACAAGCCAAACTGTATGGAGTTTGCCAATCAGACAAAATACTCTGGACTCCATCAGACAGAGCTGGATTCGCTGAAAATTTGTATTTCCTTATCTTGCCCGAATGATCCCAAGGACTCGGGTTAACTATCGATTTCACTTCGCACACAGAGGGTCAGTGTCGGGCACAGAGCTGGCACAGAGCTGTGGCACTGGGGGGTCCTGCATCTTTGCTAGCCCAGAGGAAAGGACTGAACTGGGGCAAGGCCTTTGAAAATGCTCTCACAGACATGTTAAAGGGAAGTGGCCCCATTTTGGTCTCTCCTGTACTCCAAATGAAAAGGAAAATGTTGGCAAAGGAGTTAACTTTGTATATTTAGACTTTATATATTGAGCATGGGTTAAAGTGGAATTTGGGTATGCGTAGTAAAGGCTGACAAAACTGAAGTGCTTCCTAGTAATGATGGGAAGAGGAAAGACTATTCAAAGTAGTAAAAAGCAATGAAGGGACTCAGAGTATTTTAACAGGTTAGTAAGAACTGTGCTTGGCCATCCTAGTTCAAAGTGGGACTAAAAATGAGTTATTGCCAAGACTCTCTCTTGTGACTTTTTGTTACCTTGAATGCAAAGACATATGTGCAGATGTAAAAGCTTGTATGCAGCCTTCCTCTCCTGTATGGGCACATTTTTTAAAAAATCATCATATTCAGAACCTCTTTGAGTCTAGAGGCCAGTGGTATCAGTTTTTGCTAAGTAGTCAAGCTTAATTGACACATTAAAAAAAAATCAAGAGTTTGGAGCATGAGTAATGATAAGACTGAGTGCTCCTTAGCTTACTCTAGGTAATTTTTCAGATGTCAGCACAGTCCCAGAAGCTGAGTTGCAGGAATAGCTATTACCTGTTTGGGAAGTTTGTGGCATGCTCAGCATCAGGATAGATCTGATAGATTTTAACTGTCACTTCCTAACTGTGAGTGCCATTTAAATGTACCTGGATCTCTTGGTAGGCCTTAAGTGAGCATGTTCACACTGCCTTGGTGCTGCAGTGGGACTAGAGTTGCTTGCAAACACTGACTGTTTAATAACGCATCCCGCTGGTGCCACTGGCGCTCAGGGTCCGCATCTCTCTTCTGTGCTCTGAAATCTGCTGCTGAAAACTTATAGCTGGTACCTCAAGTACATTACTTAGGCTTTTTCAAATCTCCTTTACTTTACACAAAACACTTTGTCACACACCGGTTCCCCTTTGTCTCCAAAAGGCTAATTTAAGTCTCCATTGTATCACTTGTTTTCAGGTGTTCTTTTGCATGTTATGGGCGATGCACTTGGTTCTGTGGTTGTGGTGGTTGCAGCTACAATCTTTCACGTGCTTCCCCTGAGTGCGGACGCTCCCTGTAACTGGCAGTGCTATATTGATCCAAGCCTGACCATCGTTATGGTGATCATCATTTTGTCTTCTGCATTCCCACTTATCAAAGAGACCTCGATCATTTTGCTACAGATGGTTCCCAAAGGTGTTAATATGCAGCTATTGAGTAAGTACAATTTATTGTTGGAATGCTATTAATTTAAGTGATATATTACAATGCATATGTTGTTTCTGGAAGAACATATTTGGATTATGTACTCATAGCAGCTCTAAATTCTCAACTGTGAGAAAGAGTCACATGCCTGTGTCCTAGCAACATGACTCAAATCTCTCTGGATTAGTGAAAGCATGCATTTTGGGAATGTGGTACTCGAGCAATACACAAAAAGCACCAGCTCCTGAACCGCTAATGCTTTGCGTGGGGTGCTTGTGAAAGAAGCAACATTGATTTTAATATTTCCCAGCCCTGCACTGCTTCCTTCTAAAGACTTCCAAAACACTTTAGAAATTTCAATTTAAGAGCAGTTATTTTGCAGCACGAACAATGCCAGGTTTTCTGGTATTGCTGGATAAGCCTGTGGCTAATTATAGGGCAACACCACCTATTTCTGGAAACCTGCCATGCTCGGGCACAGAGCAGACCAGATGTAGGTGTCACACAGGGAAACGGCCATCTCAAGACAAATGGATCTTCCAGACAGGGCTCATCGGTTGCCACTAGGGACTTGGCAAGAGTGTGTTCAAAGTGTGGCAAAGATGTAGAAAGCCTTGCTTGCCCAGTCTCTGGCAGCCTGAGCTGGTCAGCTGGGAGCAGAGAGGCTGATAAAGTGCAGCTCTTCAGGGGACACTGCTGCTTTCAGATAAGCTGCTTCATCAGGCTGGGACAGCTGCTCCCCAGGCCACACGCTGAGCCCTCTAATGTCTTTCTCTGGTGTTTTCTAGCTGACAGCCTAGCTCACGTACCAGGGGTTATCAGCCTGCACGAGGTGCACGTCTGGGAGCTGGCAGGTGGGAAGAACATCGCTACTTTACACGTCAAGTGCAAAACACCTACTGATTACCAAGATGCTGCTTATAAAATCCGGAAGCTTTTCCACGAAGCAGGGATCCACTCGGTGACCATCCAGCCCGAGTACCTTGATCAGAAGAGCCAGTCGCTGCTCTGCAGCTCGCCCTGCATCTCCAGGGAGTGCGACTCTCAGCTCTGCTGCAGTCAGCAGGAGGCTTCGCTGCCCAAGAGCAACGGCTGCGTGGAGAAAAGCGAGAGGGGCCTCCCTGCACCGCCAAAGGACAATGGTGCAAGTAAAACTGACATTGAGATCCCTATTGAGAGCCCTGTGTCAGAGGATAGCGATAATAATGTGAAAAATTGCACCATGTCTAATGACAATTCACAGTTGAACAGCACGCGATTTTAAGCAGCTCACTCTGTGCAACTTGTCCTCAAGAGCAAAAAGTGCCCTGGCCACAGAGTGGGCTGTCATGGGGTGCATCTGCAGTTGGGGTGGCCAAAAGAAATCTGGGCTTTAGCTGCAAACCAAAATACACTTAAAGCTTGCATCTGAAATAAGGATTAATAGTGTCCTGAAAAGTCTTGCATTCATTAAGGTTTTTCTGATACAGTCTAACCTAGTTCCTTATCAAACTACATGTGCACTTCTGTTCTTAGGGGGAATCAGGTGTATTGCTGTCCACACTGACACTTGCAGTTTATGGCCAGTAGCACTGCAAATTCAACTTGGCCTTTTCTGCTGAATGGGGCTGCTTCCTGAAAGCCTTGTAGTGAGTGAGTGCTGGGCTGAAGTACTGTGTATTTATAAAGGACTTGTTTTGTTGATCCTTAAAGCCCAGTTTGCATAGACAGGAGTTCATTTCTTAATAGGAACTCTTGTGCCTTTGTACTGTGAGTGTTTGAGTGAATCTGAAAGTGTATAATGGGGAGAGGAAGCACTTGGGAAAGTTTGACTTGCATTGTTTTCTTGATTGCTCTGTCCCTAAATACAGAAGTCAGTACTAACAATACTAGAACCTTAGCTTAATTGCAGATAAGTATGCTAAAGAATATCCTTCCTACCATGACAGCTAAGGAATCCTTTTTGGCTAAGATTGTCTCTGCTGATTCAAGTAAATGAAAATGCAGACAGCCATCAACTTTTCTTGTTCACTGTTGTGATCATACAGCTTTTTTAATGACATCAGAAGTTGTAATAACCAGAGACACTTAATTCATTATCACATGGAATGATTGCAGTATCTGCAACACTGAGTATTGTCATTTTTCATGATGAATAAACAAGCTAATATATCTATTGGGAATAGTCAGAACTGCAATTCCGTTCTGTAATTAAGACACAATTTAATATTGCATTAATTAAGAAAATCTCTTTTAAAATTTTGTCTGCTATGTTAACCGCTTAAAGGGAACTGTTTAAGGACTTTTTTTTCTTGTTTTAGCCTAGATTTTCTGGTAGATTTATTTTAAACATTCAAGCCTCATGCTCCCTGCCAACGGGTATATTTTTAAGTGTATTTAGTGAAGCAGTTCCATTATCTTTTTGCTACTTGGACTTCTTGAAGACATGCTAGGGTGCTCTGAGGAAAACAGCATGGCTTGCCCTTTTACCACCCCATCTTCACCATCTGCCTAGGTATATAGGACCCAGAAGTCTTCAAATGCATTTTGGTATGAAAAAAACAGCCTTTTAGTTCTGCATGAAGCCTGGACAAGCTATTTATTTGTTTACAAGGACACCTTGATAAAATAGTGTTGTCTTTACCTCAATGGCACCTTAGCAAAAAGGCAAAGAGACTTCCTGCCTGGGCTGGGAAAATACCATGACTTGTAAGTCTAACTTGAAAGTAGCCAGCGCCTTATTAATAAGGATAATTATGTTCAGTCAATGAATATTAAAAGACACAGCGGGATATTTTGTTGTTTGGTAAATGATATTTGTTGAAGGAATGATTGCAATCTGAATAGCACATTTCTAGATTTGTATTTACCCCTTTTGAGCAGAGTCGTGGGTAAATGAATGTATTTTTATTACCTTCCGTGGTAGGTTTGTATTAAATATGTTAAACTATATGCCAGTAGCACTAAAAGCTTGATCCTGCAGCCTCTTTGACCCTTTAGGCAGCAACAGAGGTGAAAGGAAAGCAGGATTTTGCTTCACAGTTGAACAAATAAATATAAATCAGGAAACACTAGAATCATTCTGCCATTTAAAAGTGTATGAGGCATGAGGTAAGGCAGCCTTTGCTTCCGTTCTCATTTTCTGTCTTTCTTTTCAGCCATGATGATGTGTAAATGTAGAGGTTTAGATCTATGAAATATGTATTTATAGGCTTGTGTACTTTTTTCTGTCCCTTGAGAACTGGAAGAGAAGACTGTCAAAATAATAACAAAGTCAATGGGTGAACTTGCCTCAGCTCCCAGGTAGCCTTTAAAACAAGCACTCTTTTCATAACTGTGCATTTGTCTTAAATCAGGTAACATTTTCTGTATTAAGTTGTTGAAAAATTTAATGGCAGTATTGTTTTACTCTGGAATTAGGTGTTTAGTGTTGAGGTATTTGATAAAATGGACTTTTATTCTTCTGAAACTTGTTAAAACAGTGGTTATCTATTTCTTACGTCTTTAAAAGTGTTGTAATTAGAATATACAATGAAGTAACATGTTTAAACTTTTCTGCCTGTTTGGTTGAATGTACTGTAATTATGTACTGAATGTACCGTAGCCTGTGAATAAATAGGAAAATACCAGGGGCTATAGAAATCTTCAGGTTTAGAAAACAAATATATTGAAACTTTGATTTACTCTATCAATCAGATCCGTTCCAATTGCTTAAGCAAGCAAGCAAAGCCTACAGAACAGTGTTACTGAACAGGTGAACCTTGCTTTTTCTGTGGTGGGACTTCTAAGGTATCCCACAAACATCCCCGTCCCAGTGTGCTTGTTTTAATTTCAGTCCTACAACAAACATTTCTTTTCCTCTTGATTTAAATGTGTCAAAACTAGGCTATAATGGATGGTCGTATGATGCTTTCGTAGAAGATATCATTCCAGCCACTATGTGCATTTTATTGGCTTAAGATACTTGTTCTGGATTCAGTTTTCTAGCATATTACATTTTCCTGATTTTTTTTTTAGCATTTTTTCTTTCTGGCTAATGTATAATTTTTGATCAGGTGCCTGGTTATGCTGTCCTATTCTCCTCAGCATTTCCTTTGCACATGCCCAGGATGGCCTTCCTCCTCTTGCAGTTTTCCCCTTTTATGGGCCATCACTGTTGTCCATAGCAAGGGAGATCTGCTTAAAATGCAGGCGACTTTTAACCCCTCTTAACCTCCTTTTTAACCTCCCTTTTGTTCTGTTTGTGCAGCCCTCTGATCCATAACCAGTCACACACGTGATCAAGTCATAAGAGCGTGACACACATGCTAGCCAAGGTAGATAGTGCTTGGACCAAGAGTGGGTCCAAGCTGGAATATATTAGCATGACGTTGCAAAAGCAGTTTCCTGGATTTCATCAACTGTGGGCATTCTGGGTCAGCCTTTCATATGCGATCCTTGGACCAAACATATAAATTTAACTTCTAATTTTTCATTCTTCTGTATCTTTGCTACTGCAGATTTTGCCTTTGCCTTTCTTACGTTATTTCTAGATGTTTCCTACGTTTTACCAAGTAATCAGCTACCTTTCTTTTCCTTTTATCTCTTACTGATACTCAATTTACTTTCTAGTGGAACCATTTTTCTTTTTAATATTTCTAATTATTCTTTCTCTTATTGGTAGGGTTTTGCTAGCCTCCTGGTACCTATATGTTTTATGTACCTATAATAGAGTTAACAAATACCTCTGTTTTTCTTTTTTTTTTTTTGCACTGATTTGAGTTTTGCACTCCATTTTATTCAAATCAATCTGCTTTCTGATCTTGCTCAGTGATATGCTTTACCATTGCAAACTAATCTTTGACCATGTTTACTTTGATCTGCTCTCTGTTTTTTCTTGTTTCTTTACTCCCTTACTGGGTTGTAATATTCACTGTCCTGAATGTTACCTCTTATCCTAACTTTGAAGGTGACCTGCTGGCATCCATGTTTTGCCATGAGGTGAAATTCACTGCTCAAAGATTCTGTGATTCTGTGAAATCACCTGGCTTGAGATGAGCTACCCACAGATCTTATGTGTTTTGGACTGCTGTAGTAGTCAGGCTGATACATCTCATTTTAACTCCTATGAGCACCTCAGCTGAGCCAGCTGTTAAAGGAATTTGGTTTCTAAACCTGAGAAGGTTTAATGAAATCAGAAGAGTTGGTTTAGTTAACAACACTTTCGGGGAAAATTGGTGAGCCACTTGGAACATGGGTAAAAGGGACATTTCAGAAGAGATAATCAAAATGCTAGGAGGTTTTCTTCAGATTCGTCTACTTATTCTGCTCTTCAGTGGAAGCACTTTCAATGGTAAATACTTATTTGAACTGTGATACTTTGATATGAGGATGTCACTGTATAAAGTTGTTACATTTATGGAGTTTTGTTGCTTAAGTTTCTTCCAGGTATTTCTGTTAATTGTGTGATTTTAAATAATGTGCCAAAATATAATTTCTGTTATTGCTGAATCAACAAATTGTAAATCTCATTGTGTTTTTATTAACTATGAGTGGGGGAAATTCCTTAAAGTTGTATGTACAGTCATATTTTTTTTCAAAATGAAGTTTGAATGTGTTGTAAATAAAGTGTATTTTTAAATAAGAACTGACTGTACTGAGCTTGTAACTGCGCGGTGCTGGCTGTAACCTGATGTGATGTTTGCAGACTGCAGATGTGTCACCGCACAGCTCTGCGTGTTTCCCCCAGCTTGCTGCTTACTTTCTGCTAAGCAGCTCTTCTGCTTTCCCTGTCAGGGTTTGCAGAGCAGGTCTGCATCGTGCAGGTGTTTGTGTGACTGTGAGGATGTCACTGTGTCTGGAGAAAGATGCACTTGTGTCTATCATGGTGCTCAGGAGAGCTGTGTGGTTCTTGGGTCTGTGTTTCATGGCCTGAATGGGCCATCCCAGAAGAGCCCCTCCTAGCAGGGGATGGAGTGGGATGAGGTCCCTGGCAGTGACTGCTGAAGCTCCCAGCTTTCCCTAGCTGAGCTGGGTTTCAAAGAGCTGCAGTCGTGGAGGGGCCTTCACATCTTCCTCTCTCCCGCTCTGTCATGACTCATTCTCTACTGGTCCA
Organism: Nothura maculosa; assembly: GCA_032353885.1. Classification (NCBI taxonomy): domain Eukaryota; kingdom Metazoa; phylum Chordata; class Aves; order Tinamiformes; family Tinamidae; genus Nothura; species Nothura maculosa. The sequence goes on from JAUBOD010000193.1 coordinate 735,657, forward strand.
TATACTTGTCTATACTTGTCCAGCATTTTTTTTTTCTCTCCTTAAAATGCATTCTGCCACTAGGTAACAGGTGGACACCTGTTAGTTGGAGGACAGAAATAACCTATAAAGCAATAGCTACTAAAAAAAAAATAAAAGCCCATTCTGTATGTCCAAACAGAAGAAAGAAGGATTAAGAACAAACAAATTTTGAGCGTTTGATCTAACGATTACTAGTTGCACCTGAAAGCTGTTGTAGCAGTACTGTCCTGATGTTTCTTTTCAAAGAAAAAGGTAATGCTTGGATTAACAAAGGCTAAAAATAGTTTACAGGATAAATGGACCAAAGAATCACAGAATCACACAGAGAATAGCTGAGGTTGGAAGGGATCCCTAGAGATCACCTAGTCCATCTATGTTTCAACTTATAGCCACTGCCACTTGTCCTAGCGTGGGCCACCGCTTCTCCCCTTCCTCCCTATATTCACTCTTCAGGTATTTATACATATTAAGTGGATCCCCTCTCAACCTTCTCTTCTCGAGGCTAAACAGGTCCAGCTCACTTAGTCTTTCCTCACATGAGAGATGCTCCACTCCATCATCTTTGTTGCTCTCCACTTGACCCTTTCTAGCAGCTCCACATCCCTCTAATACGGGGGAGCCCAGAACCGCACGCAGTAGAGGGGCAGAATCACCTCCCTTGACCTACTAGCAACATTCCTCCTGATGCAGGCCAGGATCCCATTGACCTTGACCACGAGGGCACTGCTGACTTATGGTTAACTTGGTGTCAATCAGGACTCCCAGGTCCCTCTCTGCAGAGCTGTGCTCCAGCAGGTCAACCTCTACTCTGTACTGATGCCTGGGGTTGCTCCTCCCCATGTGCAGGACCCTGTACTTGTCCATGTTGACCCTCATGAGGTTCCTCTCTGCCCAACTCTCCAGCCTGTCCAGGCCCCTCTGAATGGTGACACAGCCCTCCAGAGTGCTGGCTGCTCCCCCTAGCTTGGTATCATCTGCAAACTTTCTCAGGGTGCCCTCTGTGCCCTCATCCAAGTCACTGATGAACAGGTTGAACAGCACCAGGCCCAGTACTGACCCCCAGGGGACACCACTGGCCACAGGCCTCCAACTGGACTCGCACCCTCTGAGCTCTGCCATCCAGCCAGTTCTCAATCCACCTCATTGTCCAGTCCACGCTTCTGGAGCTTTTCTATGCGGATATTATGGGAGACAATGTTGAAAGCCTTACTGAAGTCAAGGTAGACAACATTCATGGCTCTCCTATCATCCATCCATCCCATCATCCCATCATAGAAGGCTATAAGGTTCGTCTTCCTTCCCCTTGGTGAATCCATGCTGACTACTCCTGATCACCTTTTCCTC
>JAUBOD010000193.1:741097-761932 GCA_032353885.1 Nothura maculosa
TGGGGTATGTGCAAACCTGTCCCTGCGCTGCAGCAAGGCCAAGGACAACCAACTGCAGCTCCTGCCAGGGATGCATCTGCGGACGCTTTCGGTGATGGCAGTGGCTGCCTGTGCTGCTCCTGAGCAACTCGAGAGATCTGTCCTCTGGACAGCAGCTGCCTTCCCAAGCACAATTCTGAGCGCCTTCACAAGTGGGCAGTAGTGCTTAACACTGTCTTTGTGCCTCCTGCTCCCTGCTGCTTATAATGCGGAGAGACTGACAAGGCATTAAGGCTTTGCTAGGATTCCCTTTAATTTCTTTTGTTTCCAGATACTTTTGTTTGTTTGTTTGCAGTAACTCTAATCTGCTTCTGCCACCTTTACCCTTCAGTATCTAAACTACCAAATCTGAGACCAGCCTCTCATACTCACAGACATGGTGAGTCTTTCTATTCTTGAAATTAATAGTGGCTCTTGTTTAATGCAATTATGCTAGGGATGCATACATATTAGAAATAAAGAAACAAAGCAAAAGAAAAAAAATGCCTAAGCTACAGGCTCAAAACTGTGGTTACAAACCACAGACTAAATGTGTTGCTCTCCTGGCTGCAGGATGGGACATAGCTCCCTGGAGGAAGGAAGGGACAGCTTTGGGTTGGTGCAATGGGCTGGCATGAAGGCTACATCAGCAGCCTGCCTTCAGCAGAGCGAGCACTGCTGCCCGTGCTGCTCTTTCAACCTTAGCCAGCCCAGGAAGGAAGGGATTCAGCTCCCAATGTGGGAACACGTGGACAAATGCCCTGATGCGGAGGTGGGTGCAACTGCTGTGGACAGAAAGGGCTGGAGGAGCTGAGGATTTAGCCCTTCACTCGTATTCTCTCTGCGTGGTGGGCACTGTGCTGAGAGGAGGTCAAGGCAGAGCCATGTAGGGACTTGGCAGCCACCATTAAGGGATGAATATTTATTTTACTGGTTAAAGTGGGGATTGCCGGGGTCAAGGAGCAATGCTTCCCCTTTTGCAGACAGTGGCTGCTGTGCTTATATGTTACTTCTGCCAGAAGTCAAAAGATTCTGATAATTATGCTATATATTTGCAACCCTTAACTAATACTTATGCTATGTTTCCTTCTGAACTGCAGTTCGTGGATCTCTTAAGCACTCTGTGTCCTGGCCAAAGAATGATCATGTGAAATGAGAGCCACGGGAGACCAAGGGGAACAAAGAGGGTCCCAGCTCACAGAGCTCTTTCAAAGTCGCTGTTCACTTGGCCAAAGCATTTGGCAGCTTGCCGGGGCCCACTCTGAAGCCAGCATCTCTTGTGTGTGGTTTCCATGCTCCTTGCTGCCTGGGTGAGGGTCACCTTCTTTGTATGGGCGACACACATACAGAGCAAAGAAAAAAGAAAAGCCCAGGCAAATGTGGCTCTGGGACAACAAGCTGCAGAAAAGAGGAGACTGGAGCACGTTCCTCGTATAGACTGGAAGTTGTTTCCACAGCTATTGGCAACAGCAACTCTGTTGCCTGAATAGGAGTCAGGAGAGATGATTTAAACAACTATCTGTTGTATGTGTACATATGTGCACACCTATATATGTATGAGTATCTACATTGCCATTCAGCAAATGAGAGTTTTTTACTCGGTCCCAATGGAATATACCAATTGCTGGGGTCATCTGATGCTCTCAGTTTAATTTATCCTTCTTGTTTATCACTTTGAAAGTGTACCAGTTGAGTATTGAAGAACTAGATAATTGCCCTTTAAATAGCTGCAAATCTGTCCTCAATTGCAGAAGCTGCTGGGATTTAGCAGCAGGGTTCTGTGGGTATCTGGTGTATACTGTATATAATTAATAAGTGCTGTTGTCTGGATCCCAGGGATGTAGGGCAGCTTTCTGCTCTTTACTGAAGTTGTATAAAGGGCAGAGGCCTGACATGGCCTTTCCTTATCCTGAGATTCACACAGAATTTTGCAACTGTGATTGAGCTGAACAAAAGGAGCATAAAATTGGTTTTGAAAAGTTAGCTAGGCATGTATGGGGAGAAAAAGAAAAGGCTATGGTTGGCAAAATACCAGTCCCCGAGGGAAGTCTTTTCGCTGCTTCGTTCAGTGGGTAGGTGCTGCTGCACTTCATTTTTTTTTGTCTAGCAAGTGCAGACATCATCTTCCATGTCCTTATCACCCTCTTCAAGCATGCTGGGGTCTTGCTCCACCCAGCCTCTATCTGCAGGCTCCAAATTTCTGCTCACTGAATCCCTTGGTTATTTTCCTCCTAGATCGCTTTCTCCCTTGTCACCCCAGGCCTCTCTAATCTCCTCCTTGCCCATTCATCCAGGAGGACAATCTCTCCGTAGCCGACATTACAGCCCCTGTATCCTCTCTTATCATCTTGCACTTGCTGTCTCTTAGTTACCTTTCAGACTCCTCTTCAGCCTAATCCTGGAAAAATCCAGAAGAGAGCTGTTCAGAAGGGCCAGGTCTATGGTTCAAACATGTAGTCATCTCAAAAAATAACTTACTCTTCACAGAATTGCTGTTCAATTTTATTTATAGACCTGGAAGTTGAAAATACACTGCCTGCCAATTTTATCTTTTTTCATTTTTGAATCTAGAAATTTGAATGTTGGAAGTTAAAAAATTTGCGCTCGTGAAAGTTTACTCAGTTACTGTGACTCAGTTGAGGTGCTTTTTAATAACAATGATAGTAACAACAACAACATGAAAAATAAAGGCTGCAGTGTTTATTTGCAGGCAACTTGGAGACTTGGATCAGCACAAAACTGCAGCGGTGGTAATCCAGAAAGTCTTTGTGATCACTCCAAACTTTTGTGTCAAGCCACTTAAATTCCTAGATGCAGGAAGAATTCTTGAAGACCATTCGCAAAAGCTTCACTCGGGTCCTTGTTCCTACGGCTGCTGACTGCTCTCACTGCAGAGCCCACAGCTCTCTGCAAGGCCAGGCAACAATCCTGCAGGCCAGCAGCACTGGCAAAATGCTCCTTTTCTAAGCCCCTTTTCCTCCTCCTTTTCTTTTTTGTCTTTTTTGAGAACAAGCCCCAGACAGGGCTGCACAGAGGCTGACCCTCCTTCAGCCAATTCTTGTCTTTACCATGCTGATCTGCTGCCTCCCAACTGCTGCACTAAGAAAAAAATACATCATGTCCTTCTGAGTACTGACTCGCTCAAGATATTGAAACTATTTAGAGAGCTTGAGGTGAATATAAAATCAAGAGGGCTGCATCTGTGGATTTCTCTCATTCTTAATAAATTGTCTTGGTTGGGAGTGAAAAGCAAGGGCTTTGGGTTCAGCAGCAATAGAGATTTATTTGTGCTCTTTACTCTGCACTCTTAAGGCTATGTGCCTTAGCGCAAACCCTCTGAACCCATCTGACAACAGCTCTGCAGTTGCCATGATAACAAGTAGACACTATGAGTTAATGCTCATAATAACATTTCATATGGTAAAAGATTTCTAAGGTTTACAACTTTGAACTCGTTATCCTATAGCAGATTAATACAACTGTCTCAGGAATATTTACTGAAGTGATTATAAGGGCACTTCTGTTGAGATAGGCAAATTTTATTGTTCAAATGATGAAACAGTCCTGACTAATTTGACCACAAGTAGACATTTAAAGGAAAAAAGTCAAACAGATCTAGAGTAAAGATTCCAGGCACATAACCTTTCATTCTGATCAATTAAAAAGAAACTGCTGATCTGAAAATCTGGTGATTCTGCCTTCACTGAGACTACACGTATTGCAAAAGCTGGAGAATTTTAACCTCATGAACCTCCACTGTGACACTCAACAGAAAAGCTCTCAGACTCTTTTTTCTTTTTTTGTGCTTTCAATGATAAGGTTATGTTAAAAAGCCAAATTTTGTTTACTCAGCCAGGCTTTGTAAAGAAACTCAGTGAAGTCTCGTTTGAATCTGTACTAAGGAGTAAATATTTAAAAATGTTAATCTATATAGAAATGTCCTAGAGTTTATTGCCCTTAATATTACTAATTGTTCCTATGCAAGGAGAATATCTGAAAACTGGCGAAGGTCAGAGCCCTATTTTGCCAAGCACAGAGGAAAAATAAAATGAGCGGCACTTACGACCCTGAAGAGTTTTAACTCCACACAAAGATTTTAAACTTCCTGAACTGTTAATTCAGGATTTTTTTCATCCAAATTTTGCTTTTAGTGGAGTTTAGTGGAGTTTTTTAGTGGAGTTTAGTCTAAGTCTAGTCTAGCATACTATAATGTGTAATTTTTGTTTCTTGTTTGCTGACTTGACATGAAGCTTACTGCTGTTGAATCCAATTGCGAGTTAGCAGATAAGAATATATGCTTGTATTTTATCGTTGAACTCATTGATTTCAGTGTCACTTAACCTAAATAAAGAGACCAAGAAGTCAACGCGTTCATTCCTTAGCTCCTCTGGAGGAGTCCTCAGGGGGTCCGTCAGTCCTGGTAGCTACCATCTCTGTTGGGGTCTGTGCTTCACCTCTGCATTTAAGAAAGGCATTTAATTGGTCCTTGATCTCAGACTAGTAGCTATCAGTTGATGCCATCCTTCTGTTGACTTTGGTTTGTCAGTCTAATTCAATTAATACATACTGGGAAATACATCATGAGGCCCTATGCAAAAGACAAATACAAGTTTCCAGGAAACAACCTTACTTTTATGGAAATGATGCTGAATTGGAGTTACTTTGAAGCATATGCTCCATGTTATCTGTTTTTTATTGTCTGCATAAGCTAATATTTTCTGCATAGGCTAGCTTTTATTCTTATCTCCTTACTGCACTATACAACCAGAAATCTGCTAAATTTGAATATCACGCACAGGACAATTTAAGCATTTATTTTAAAAAATGGTAGTTTCTAAATAAGCTAATACTTATTTACCCTTTTTTAAATAAGAATCTTGTCTTTTATGCTGCACAGAGACCTTTGGGGTTGGATGCTAAGTTTTGGATTGCACACTTAGGTCTGGGAATCCGAGCTTGAACCTATGGGATATGTGGGAGATGAAAGTTCTGAATGGACCGTGAGCTTTCTAGCCATATAATGAGTTTCAGTATGATAGCAAAGAGGATCAAGGCATGTAACTATGCCAAAGCTGGAGAGCTTCTCGAAAGGTGAAAATTAAAAACAAAAACTGAAAGGGTAAAGACAATTATCTGTTGGTAGCTTTCTGTGCTTAAGTTTCTTTGTTGAAGTTTATCATGTTGAAACAAGTGACAGATTAGTCTCAGTGTTTCAGAATAACACTAGGAGGGTGTTTTGTAAAGATATCAGGGCTGCAGGGCTGCTAAACAAAAAGAATCTCTTCTTCCTCCCTTTCTGTTTCTTTCTCTCTCTTTTTTTTTTTTTTTTTGGTCAGTATTAACAGAGAAATCCATCCATACTGGCCCTATCACCCAGCAATAGTTTCTAATAGTTTCTGTGGTTCAGCAGAACTGATCAGGTGGGGGTCAGCAGTATTAACAAGCTCAAGTCCAGCTGCACACAGAAAGACATTTAAAGCAAACTCTTTAGAGTTATTTTGGGGAAAGGGAAGCTAACTGATAACCATCTTTGCCATCTCTCATTTATACACCAAAGCCCCTGGAGTGCAGGTGAGATTTCTGTAAGACACAGAATCAAGAGGGAAGTCTTAGTAAATTGTGGGAAAAAAGGCTGAGCCAGCCCTCTTCACTTTTACATCTGAAGATTAGTACAGTCTCAAGATCCGTGATGTGAAATCTCACTCTACATGTTGCTCTTTTCCTTGACATAATCCAGGAGTGATAAACATTGCACTGAGCTAAAACTTCTCTTACTTACATGATGCAATGAATATTTGTTCACTCTAGCATAGATCAGGGGAGATGGGCCCCAGTATCTTGATGTCTCAGTAGCAATGTAATCCAGAACACAGTAGATTGAAATTCCTACTGATGTTAGTAGGAATAGATTATGGTCAAAGGTAGGGTTTTCAGTGACATATTCATGCACCTTTGGTATCGAAAGGTGGTTCAGTTGTTTCTTGAGTCATAAATAGCTAATAATAATGATTCATTGAAAAGGCAGAAAGTGATGGTCAAAGGTAAGATGAATCATGCTCTCAGTGAAGGCCTATTTTGCTGCTGATCAATGTCTTCTTAAGCCTTGGGCCTTTGATCTTTCCAGAATGAAATATATAAAAACTGTTTTGGAAAACAGGGATTTTATGTTTATTAACTACTTGTGTTTTAGAAACAAAGTGTTCTGCTCATGTTTAAATTCACCATTTTTCCCCTTTGGGTCTATAGCCTTACCTGCTAACCTCAGCCCCTGTGACAGCGGTGAGACCAGTAGTGCTGTGCTGCTGGCCCCGGGCTTGCTCCACCAGCCCTGGTCTGGAGCTGTGATGTGGAAGGGCAATGTAAGAGCACTGGAAAGTGAGGTAGTAGCTAACCCTGTGCCAGGAGGTAGGTGACCTCATCATCTTTCCTCCTTGCTCTTCATTCGCACCTCTTTATTAATGGTTCTGCAGGCCAAATTGCTACCTGGGTCACATTGCGCATTTGTGATATTTTAGCTACAGGTAAGTCCACTCTACAAAGGCAATTTCAAGTCTCTGTGAAAATTGCTCTAATTTTGTCTGATGAAGACCAAATTTACTGAAGGCCTTGCAAGGAGTCACAAGCCTCTGTTCCAGAGATAGGAGTTAGGCAAATGGCGTTTTGGTTGTGGGAGGGACCTCTCTGAACTCCTCACTGATCACATGGTTCAGTGCTGAGGAAAAGGATACATTTGTTCAAAGAGCCAGCCCTTTAATGTGCACCTGCAAGAAAAATCATAAAACTAGAAGCACTTATGTAAGTGTGTTCAGTGCAAAGAATTCTGAAGTACTAAATGCAAATATTTCAAGATGCTTTCAGATAAAAGCAGATTAACTGCAAGGAGGAGGAGGCAGGCTGTGCTTGTTGGCTATAAGCTGACTGGTGCATTTTCTCATAGGATACAAGGAAATTATAGTGGATAAACTAGTGACCTTAGGCCCAATCTTCTGCTGAAGTGTGCAGCAAGAGTTCAAGAAGCTTGTAAGGGACAATCTTTGCATGATATAGGTCTTTCTTAGATTCACTCCAGAAGTATAATTTAAAAGATATTTACAGAAATTTCTTCCCAAATAAATTCATTAGCAGTATTATGGACCATAATGCAGTACCACATATATCTAGCACGCAGAAATGTATAGGACTATTTAATAAAATATTTAATAAACTTCTGTGATTATGTCGTTAATACTCAAAGCAGTATTAAAAATGTTTCCTAATGAAAGAAGAAGAAAGCCATAACTCTCTTACCTGAACAAAATACATTTTAGGTCTGAAAATGTTACAATAACATTCAGTCAAGGTAATCTTTGATAAATTAGATCTTTGCCTGAAAAAAAATAGCCCTAGGGAACGGTTTCTCTTGGGACAAATACATCTCTCTCTTTTGTAAAAATCTCTTCAACTACCACTGAATTCCAATAAGACATAGAGTTAAAATAATTTCCAGTTCACATTTCATAAAGATAATATTAAAATTTAAGAGGGAGAAACAGTTGCAATCAGAGGAAGGCTATTTTGAATTTGAGTGGAGAAGAGTATTGATCCTTGTTGATGGATCTAGATTTTAATTCTATGTTCTTTACAATCATTACTTTCATTTTGTTAATTTCTCAGAATATAGGAGGCTTTTATGCAATTTCTGCCTTAGATCTCTAACAGTCTTTCTTGGTTTAGCCTTTTAGCAAAGAATTAGACATGTCTAGTAGTTTGTGATGATGGAAGTGAAAGTAAGGTTCAGGGAAGAAGTGGATTTTAAGAAGAAAATTAAAGAGAAAGTTGGAGTTCTTCCACAATAAAAGTAGTAAAATATTCCAAGTATAGTAGTAAGTATTAGAAAACACGGCAATTATAGTAAAAAAAAAAGAAGATTGAGATCTGCATTATGGAATAGGTATAAGAAGTACTTACTTAAAGACCATTCCACTAATCTTCCCTGAAACTTTTCTCATTTTTTAAGATTTTTTTTCAAATAACTATTCATTTTCTGTTTTAGAACATCCATCTCTGAACCTAGAGAAAACTTGTCTATTGCCAAAGGCCTAATACAATTATGAGGAAAAACAAAAAAATCTCATCACCCCAAATTCACTCACTTTGATTGAAAGTTCTTTAGAAATATTTTCTTATGAGCTGTTGAAATTTATTTTTTACCCACTTCTTCTCCAGCATGTGTGACCTTGTACGTGACTGTCCTTGCTTTTTTTCTTTCCCAAGAGTTCTGTAAATTGGAAAAAGGTAGATTAGTTGTTATTATTGCTGTGTGCTACCAACCATTGGCACAAAGATAGCAATGTCTGTGATGCAGATGTCTGCAGATATTTTTCAAGTTAAATTAACACTTAAATAAAACTGAGATATAACAATTGGAGAGCAGATCACCCCGAGTAACTAGAGCAGTTTGAACCTGATAACTCTCATAAGAGTAATAGACACAAATTTTCCATGATACTTTCTCCTGTACGATGAACTGTTTGCCTTTGTCAGTGTTGATGGCTGGATTTGAGATATTGGCCCTTTCCTCTGCGAGGAATGAGGAGCCCTGAGTGCAATTTACGTGTGTCTCCTGACCACAGGACAAGCCAACTCTTTCCATGGAGGTTACACAAGTCCATGCTTTAGTCCCTCTTTGTACCACTGCAGGACAGCTCCATACATTAATTTTCTTAGTGTGTGTCAGAGTCAGCTTTGAATGGAAAGGAATTTCCCTTTCTGAAAATATTTTTTTGCTTATCTAGGTAAAAGCTGAACAAGGATGGAGGTTTACTCTACAGTGACCTAGATGATCTGTAGAGATTCCTCCCAACCTTAACCATTCTGTGACCTACAAGGAACCTGAGTCTTTCAGAGCCTCTCTCAAAAAAACGTGTTTACATTTCCTGAAAAAAACAAGTGGTAACAGCGGAAGAAAGAAACATTTCTTACTAAATGGCATGAGGTAACTTACCTGCAAGAAGTGGTGACAAAACCCCTGCCTACGCAGCACTTTCCAGATTCTGGTGACGCAAATCCTGGGGTCTATGTGTGCGAGTTATCAGTGCGATTTGGTGACAATGAGTTTGCTCCTCTGCTATCAGCCTTTCCCAGTAGCAGCTGGGTGCACTTTATGGTTTGAGTTCACATTTGCAGCCTATACAAGGTGGCTAACAGCCCTTTAAGAATTTGCTCTTTGTATGTAAAGATGAATTGTATACCCTGAACTCTCTTAATCTCCATGTGCTGTAAATGCTCTTTTGTCCTTGATGCACTTGTTGCTCTAATAAGCAAGGCCCATTTAACCTTCACCTTGAGCAAAGGCACCAGCCTCTGGACTATCTGCATCCATAGGCTCTTTTTGCATTCCTAGAGCAAAGATCACCTGCAGAGAAATGGGCATTATTCATCGACTCATTTCTACCTTTGATGCGTGTCATTTCCCAAGGCCCCAGAGGAAGTCAAGCTCTCACTATATGGACAAGGATAAGGTTGTTTGCTCAAGGGTCAGTCTCAGACCTCAAAGCCGGCCTATTCACCTCATTTTACACATGCCAGCAAAGCTTTAGAGGGCATTTTTTGAAAAGTCAGTTAAAATAACAAAATTGCTAGCAGATTTTGTCGCATTTCCTATCACTCAAAAAAAAAGTCTTTTGCATGACTTTTTTTTTTTAAATAGATATCTTTTCAGTGATATTACTTTTTAAAATAACTTGTTTCACGATATGCTGTGCTGCTTTGTTAGAGGTTTGGAGTGCTGTATAGTGCATGGAGTGACCTGGGTGTGAATGTGCTCCTTTAGTCAAAAAAGGCCTGTCACGTCCTCCCTGAAATAGTGGGTTGGACAGTCACTAAGGAGGGAAAAGGAGATTCTTTAGCCTGCAGGGTACACTTGCTGCAGGCTTATGGGTCTTTGTAGGTGTAAAATAGCTTGAAGGATGGAGTCTAATAATTGACTTTCACAAATCAAGCAATAAATATGTTTTATAACAGTAACTGAACTGTTACTGTTGCTAAATCATTAATATGCAGTAGCACTAAGGAACAAGGATGTTTGCAATGGCATAATTTGATTGACAGAGCTGATGCTTGAAACAAGCCTTCTGCGCGACTGAAATCACATGGAAATGAGCCCTCTAGTGGGTCTTTGAACAATTACTCGATGTTGCTATCTGGAAAGGCAGAAACTCTAATAAAGGAATGAATGAAAAGGATGCCTAAGATTACTCCCCACTTTTTTAACCATTATCGTGTTAAACAGATTTAAAAATAACTGTTATGTGATAAGAAGCACCAAAATGCTTATTCAGGGACATTTTATTCAAGCACTTTTATTCAATTTTTTTTTCATTGGAAACATCATTTTCTGAGTGAAATTGATTCAGTGCTTTTCTACCAGTGTCAGACAATGGTGTATTTTGCTTTTAACCATTGCAAATTTAATGTTGTGGAAGACATTTCTTCTGACTATGGGACTTTCTGCTATGACTCTTTGATGCTGCCATCCTCTCATGTCTGTAGTTTTACTTACAGCTCTGCTTAAACCAGTGAGGTTAAACTGACTAGAAAAAGTTTAAAAATTAATCTGTGTGTATGTTCAATCATGTTCTGTCCACACATTACAGCATATTGGAATGACAGAGAATTTTGGAAAAACTCAAGTATGTTATCACTTATGCTTTCAAATGCTCCTACACATTTGGGGAGATTAGGAAAACACTAAATGTGGGTAAACAGCATGCCTGAAAATTAGATCCAAGGCGCCTATATAATCATGCCAAAATTTGAGTCATTTGGTAACTTTAAGAAAATTATTGATCTGTACTTTAATGTGTGAAAAGACCCTGTAAAGCAAATGGCCCAGCTTGAGGTCTAAATAACAAAGTGACTCCTAAATGTTTTTGGGAACATCCCACAGAACTTCAGAGTTTGGCCCAGTATCTCACATTCTTTCAAATGAGTTCTTAATCTTTAATTTTAGCTAAAACATCATAAAACAGACAAACAGAATGGAGTTGTTAGAAGCTTTGACAACAATTGTTACTTTCCTTGATATCAAACAAAATGTTGTTGTTTTGTGGCATTTTATTTTGGATCTAAATCATGACCAACAAAAGGAGATTGTCATAAACAGGCTTGCTTTTCAAAAATATGAAAACCACTGAAATGTATGGAATTAACTCATTCTATCTATTCCTCACATGCCAGATATTTTACATTGCTTGTCCATAGTACTATTGCATAAAAACAAAGTGCCTGTGGTAAACTACCAGCTATGTTTTTTTTTGCAAAGAACAATTTAAAATATTCCATTGACTTCAGGACATCTATACTTTATGGAAATGACATGGAATGACATGACTGTACGGCATGGGAACAGTATTTCCAGGGATTTCACTGAATTCATCTGCTCTCAGAAACCCTTTAAAAGGCTGATGTAAATTATGAAGAGCAGAACAAGCCAAGTTCAGGTAGCAAAGAGCGATATGGATGGGCAAGATCCAAACAGACATCTTCTTTCCCGCTTGCCACAGTCAGGTCTTGTAGGGATGCTCCCAGATGGGAAATCGAATATAGTACTAAGGTGGAGACTCCTTTGCTGTGTGTGGAGAACTTACCATTTAGTCATCATTTGGTTTTATGTGCTGGTTATCTGTATTGCTTTTAATAGGTAAAATTAGTAGGACCCTTTCCATTGTTGCTAAAAGCAACTGGATCACCTTCTCGTATATTTTAACATGTCTATTGAAACTGCCTCTGGAAATCTCTGTTTCCATTAGAAGCAAGCATGAGAGGCAGAATTTGGTTCCATATTTGCCTTCCAAATTCAGGGATGTTAAAGCCTAAATACCATGTTTTAGAATGTTATAGGTAAGGGAAACAGAAGTGGAGTTTAAAATGTAGCACCTGTTTATCTTATCACCTGTTTATCTTCAGACTTCTAACACTTCTATACTATGTTTGGAACTATGTTTGGAAACTTCTGCAGTGATTTTAATTACCTCACTCAGCTACTCAATCCTAAGTAATCAACATTAATATGCTAATTACTCTAATGACATGTTTGCACTAAAGAACAGGGTATGTTGGTTAATGATGCCCAATCTCTACATTCTTTCAACTTTTGAGTTGTGTGTAGTGTATGAGAATTGAAAGCAATTTGTGCAATTATGTAGATCTCCTAAGTGATCAGTCCTGACAGACCATGCGTTTTGTGCGAGTGTTGTTATGTGCCTCAGATATACTCTTAGGCACGAGGTTGACTCCAGTAACCTCAAGAATCCATAAATCGCCCCCAAATGCATTACCCACTGGGTTTCACTGCTGTTGTGTGTGTTTTGTTGTGGGTTATATTTTTGCAATGGACTAAAAGTTCAACACAACCTTGTATCTGGCAATCATAAACCTCTGTGCCTAGTGCTCTGAAAGAATGTCAGAGCCTAAACATCAAATACTCCCAAGGTTATCATAAAGTGGATCTGACAAAGGACTTTTGAACTATATGTGAAATTTTGAGGTTAAGTACAAGCATCAGTTCACTTCCACCTTTAGCTGGCCCAAATCAAGTCTATTCCCCCAGCTCCTTCAGCTATCTACTTCATTGGTCTTTCAAACTGAACTGCCTTGAGTCTGTTATTTTCAAATCTGGCTTGGTGTGCAGCCAAACTGTGATGATATTGGCCTAAGCAGGGAAGATGACCATATTTCTGAGGTGACACATCAGCAGTACTAGCGTCTTCAGCAGTACTAACATGCACTGTGATACTGTCCAGCACTACTATACTGCATAATTTTACGAGACTAATATAGAGTCTTTTACACATGCTTAAGTTTAACTGGGAGCCTCCACCTTGAGCAGAAGATCTCAGTATTTCTAATTTCAGCTTCCAAAGAAGTGGAGACCGTTTCTACAGAGGGCATGCTGACCTGACTTTGACTTCTGGCAGATCTTTGGCTTTGGGGTTACTTCAAGCAGCTTTGATTTCTGTTAGATGTCAGGAGGGGTCCTCTGAGGAACTGAGGGGAGAGAGGAGCCAAGAACCAATTACTTACTTAGTAAATCATTCCATTTCATTCCCTTTCTTTCAAACAAAAGATACTAGAAAAACTAGAAAGTTTTATTCTTTAGAAAAATCTCAATGTTTTGCTTTGCACTCTCTCCTGCTCTACTTGGAGGACATTACCATCCCGAGAAGCCAGAGTTTATTGTATTTCCAGGATTGTGCTCACACCGCCATTACTCAACAGCATATTTACAACGCCTTTTCCCTTGTTTCCCTCTTTAGTACTTACATGAGCTGTCAAGTGCCTTCAGTGTTGTCTGGCTTTGGATGTTCATTGCAGAAGAGTGCAGCATAGTTTTCCTCTGCGTAATCCAGTGTTTATTTCTTACCAGTTCTCCCCATATGTGGAAGTGCCCACACACTGGCCCTTAATGCTTTTACTGTGTGACAAGAAGTGTGTATTGCATCAGAGAAAGGTTTTAATATATCTAAAGTATGTGTTAGCCCTTTAGTATTCAATAGCTAAACTCACTACTTAGACCTCATAAGTCTAGATTGCTGGCCAGAGTTGCAACTCTGTGTAATTTCTCTTTCATACTACCTGGGATCCAGGCATAAGCAGATGTGACTTTCTGCCCATACAAGAGGGTACTTTTATTTCTAATTCCCAGTGGAAACTGGAAATGAGAGGCAAGCCTGGAACTGAAAATAAGAAAAAATGAGAAAATGCTGTTCTTGCACAGAAAGAATAGTTTAGAAATGGGAAAGATACTAGTCAGTGGTGAATTTTCTTTTGGAGTTTCCTAGCAGCTGGCCATCTTTCTCCTCTGCCTGCATATGTTGCTTTAATTTAGGTTGTTAATGAAAGCCTGCATTGCAAAGTAGATAGTGGCTCCAGAGGATTATGGTTCTGCTGTCAGCATCAGTTTGCCTTGCATCAGTATGTATTATTGACCATACAGCACCAGCTTCTTTAACCTTTTTCTTAGGGATCATTTGGTGCTGCTGAAGGAAACAAAATATACAAAAGAAATTATACTTTCTGGCAGGGAAACATGTTTTTAACAAAGAGATGCACAAGAGATGTTCTACCTAGTTGGCAGAGCCACGGCACCTGGGATTTCAGGTCCCTCTGTGAATATAAATACCAGACATCACTCATAAGTAGAACACAGGTCTATAAAAACTGACAGCTCCAAATGGGTAAAGCCAAATGGCCACAGGAGGGCATCAGAACCTAAATTATGAAGATAACTGCAGTACATCCGTATGTAACTGCAGAACTATCCATAAAGATGTCTCTGAAAACAGGCATGCCATCCATTTGAGAAAGTAAATCTGGCAATAACATTAGGTGGTCAAAGGGATAAACGTGTCCCACAGTCATAATAGTAGATGAGTTCAAATTCTGCTGACTTTTACTCTTATTCTATGGGTCATTCTTTAATTATCTATGCTGTGTCCATCCAAATTAGACTGTAAGGTCCTTGGGGTAGGGACTTGTCTAAACAATGTATTGCTATGCACACCTATAGCACTATGCAAATAATTAACTACTGTAATTACTGTGCCCATAAAGCACTCTCGCTTGACATTGCTACTGGGCAGTTACTTTCATCTGAATGTGACTGAGTCAAGCAGACTAAGACCTTGAATCTAAAACTGGAAGTGACTAAATCCTCATTCACTAAAATGTTATATTACTTTAAAACATTTATAGAAAAAAAAAGAGTTTTACTAGTTATACACTTCTTTAAATATGCCCTAGATAAGAATGACTGTACAGCTTGGGGATCAATGCTAACCAGCGGGGAGTATCTGGGAGAACCACGGCCTAGTCCATGCAGTCCTGACAATGAAAGATATTTTATGCCAGGTAAAAAGAAATGTAGCAGAGAGGACTGTTTTAAGAGGTATCACCCCTTAAAAGGCATCAGCTTTTGTGTGGGTTATCAGTTGAAGCAAGTTTCTAGGAATCAACACTCTGCTGTGGCCTTTTGATTTGAAAGACCATTAAGCCTATTGT
Source organism: Nothura maculosa (assembly GCA_032353885.1). Lineage (NCBI taxonomy): Eukaryota > Metazoa > Chordata > Aves > Tinamiformes > Tinamidae > Nothura > Nothura maculosa. The sequence continues at coordinate 756,155 of JAUBOD010000193.1, forward strand.
TACAAGTCTATATCAAGGTGGCATTTTTAAGTGTGCTTTGGCTTTTCAGCTCTCCCAGGAAGCAGGTGGGAGTGCTGCTGTCACTTTAGAAACAAGAGCTGTTTAACTTCCTCTGCATACAGCAGACTGCAGTTAGGCATCATACTAAGTTGTGTGTTGTCCTCAGATTTGCTGTCTCTTTTCCTGGGTCTAATCTCTCCTCTGTATAAGGACCAAAGAAAGCTCTCTCAGACACATGTGCAGCTCTGGCCTTAAAAAGATCAGATATTTAGGAGAACAGATTTTGGTTTGAAAGATGCAAAAGATTTAAATAGATGGTTTGAGGCATAAGGACAGGAGAGGAATTTCTGAAGAGTATGAAAGGTTGTGAAATTGCTAAGGGATTAAGTTGTTCGGATCATTGTTCCAGCACTATTAAAAAAGGTATAAATTCATTTCAATTCTTAGTGGATTTCAAGCTGCCAATTTCTGAGCTTTTAGAGGCCTTTGATGTGATTCCAGCATTCTGTGATGTAAGTGGATTATTTTTTCCTTAATTCTGAGGAGGCCATTTCCTTCCCAGCCCCCTCCAAAAAACACTGCAGCCACCAGACTGTAACCAAACACTAATTTTGGCCCACAGTGGGTATTAACCCCCTCTCTGCTGTGACCTATTTTCTGTACACTTCTTTCAAGACTTGAGTGTGAAATGAAGTGGTAAATGGCTATTTTAAATAACAATGATCCTAAAACACACAATGCACCATGTAGTGCAGTTCCAAAATGCATGCATAAAGAACAGTTAATCCATCCTTTAAAGACAGCCAAGTTTGGGATGGAATATGGCAGCTTTTTAGCGTGCAGAGCAGCAGAACACAGTAATTTAGACTGCAGCATGAGGAATTGTTTATCCAACTGAAAGCAAAGGGGAAATGTAGACAGGAAGAATGCAATTATGTAGCTGGACTTAATCCAAGACACCTGAGCTGACATGTTTCCTCTAACTGAAAGATCTCCAGAACCCCTAAATGAGAGCAAACAGTCAAGACTATAGCTGTCCATGTTGTCCAGTGGCAAGGACTTCCACTGGTAGCAATGAAGTGGGCAACTGGCCCACTGCCAGGTCTGCAGACAGCTCCTCAGTGAATGACCAGATTTCTAGCATACTGATACTTCCCACCTGCTTACTGACTGGACTTGGCAATACCCTCTGTGGGAGCTGCTGAAATCAGTTCAGCTCAGCTCAGGCAAATGAGGCTGAAGACATTACCACCTCTTTGGGGCCAAAGTACGTATGCAGCTTTTCTTGACAGAGAGATCCTAGGATGGGTTTTATATTTCCTGCATGGTGGACTGGTTGTACTTTCTTACTAGGTAGGCAGCGTGTGTCACATTTTACCATGGCCTAAAGGGCCTGAAGAGTGCAGAGAAGGGAGAAGGGAGGTGCAGAAAACTGCAGATTGACAGTAAGGAAAAATGACAGTTCTGTGCTGGGGCTGCAGGGGGATGAACCTCCCTTTCAAGCATTTGACATGCCTTGTTATGCATTGTACCGTCAGCAGGATCTTGCCTATTACCCAGCTTAGATATGATTTAGTTTTGCAGTGAAACATTCTCCTGAAGATCAAGGCCTGGGAGTAGTCTAAAAGGAATTTGATCCCTGAAGAGATAAATTAATTTGTATTTGTATAGATCTAATTTTATAATCCACTGAAATCTTATGTGTTGCAATGCAAGACCAACACTTAATTTTAGTCTGTTTTTCTTTAGAAAAATGACTGCTGAGTCTGATGCTCAGTATACACTAGATGGCAGTATTTTACAGCTCATGTACCTGTCATTTGTCTTAGAATTTGGTTTATTAATCTGCAGGGGAAGTTTGCCCTCAGATAGTTGTTCCAGTTAAAATCCTGGTAAACAAAATCAACACTTTACATGGAGTCTGATTATTGTCATTTAACATACAAACTAACTCATAGCAAGATACTGAAACAGCATTTGGTGATTTTGACCTTGAATCTAGGAACAAACTCCACAGGGGAAGCTTAAAATCAGTTCAGCCAAGCCAGAGTCAAGATTTTGAGAAGGTTTATGAGGACCTCTATCTCTTGCAGCTTGTCTCAGTCCTTGCTCATCCTCCAGTAGTCCTGGAACGTCCTCTGTGGGAGTGCAGTGCTGGAGTGAAGGTAACTCTTGACTTCCCATGTATAGACAGTTTGGGTATGTCTGGGCCATCTGCCTGAGGAGGCACATGGCTGAGAGGTAAAAATCCTCACCTGAGCTCATGTAAGGAGCAGCTATTTGAGCTGCCTCTTGTTGGCAGTGAATGATGTAAGTAAGTGTCCTTTTCCCATTCCCGGGGAAAGAGGCTTCTCTGAGTCCTGGTATTAATCATAGAATCACATAACAGTTGAGGTTGGAAGGGAGCTCTAGAGACCATCTAGTCCAACCTCTTTGCTCAAGCAGGGACACCTAGAGCATGTGGCACAGAGTCGCATCCTAAATCAAGTCCTATACATGTGAGCACAGCACAGAACAACTTTGAGTTGCTCATTACTGTGTTGTACAGTTACTGCTTATGTCAGTTATGGGACCATGTGAAAATGAGGGTCGAATGTAACAGCTTTGTTTGCCTTGTAATGTGGAACAGCTTTTGGTGGCTCTGGATAACCAGATCACAATCACTTGCAGTCCTTCTAGGACATGAAACTGGCAGTCCATCAGCAATGGACGAAAGCAATAACTGAATGAGCCACCAAGCCAATCCTCAGAGCCAGTTTTCCAAGCACTTCTTAGGAGGCCAAGATCCATCTTCCTTCTTACTACAGCAGCACTTCAGTCTGGTTTTGTTCACTAGGTGGCACAAATGCATTAGAGATTGATTTGAAAAGGTTTTCTCTGCTATTTCACAGCTAATGTTGTAAATGTATCTAGGATAACTTTGAATATGTTTCAGAATGGCCAGGGTTCCAAAGCTCATTTCTGAAGAAGGATGCATAATAAGATCATAGGTGATGAGACACTGCTTCAAGCCTTAACGCTCTGCACAACTGTGTTTTAGTGCTTTGATTCCACTAGCTGATCTTGGTCTTGGTCATGAGAACCAGGAGCAGGGAAATTTTCAGCAGATCAACAGTAGCATGAAGATTGTAATACACTCTTTACTCTTCTGGGGAGACAACATTTTTTGGGAAAATAATTTATATTTCATTTCAGCTTTTATATTCTCATCCACTTGTTTTTACACAAAAACAAAGTTATTTCATGCATATCATTATTTGGAATTATTCTCCACATATAGAGCCCACTTGCTAGCTATGCTGCTTATACAAGAACAGGCAGAACTGTGCTGGAAATCTGAGTTTTATATGTTTAATTAATTTTTTACAATCTTTTTTGTTCTTGGTTTAGCAGTACATTTTGGCTATATATATGTGCTTTTAGAAACTGCTAGCATAAATTCCAAGAGATGCATCTCCTTTTCCATTCCCTAAGGATCTACCTTATTCTTTAAGATTTCCAGCATTCTACCAAAACTTTATTTTCTAAGTATAACATTTTATATATAGACACACATATGTAAATATATTCATATATGTTTAATATATAGGTATACATATATATTTGATTTTCTGTCTTAATAAATTCCTTCTGTCAAGGGATAATGAGGTCTGGGTTGCTCTCGTTACCTTTACTGCTTAACTCCAAGGATGACAGAAGTCATGGGATTTCAAAGTCAAGGGTGAATGCAAGACCTGCCGACTCATGAGATTTGTGCTGTGAATAAGGAGAGAGCAGTTAGTGGCAGGAAGCCACCACAGCCATTAAAATGCAAGTGGAGTACCAAAGGTAGGGAGGGCTCAGGCTTTGAAAGCAAGTAACCCAAACATTTTCTTTCCAAACATCTGCAAATTGTTAGCTCAATTTATTTTGAATTAAAAGTCTTTTTTTACTGGACTGACAGCTTATTTTATTTTTCAGCTGTTAGACTTTTCAACCATTTGAATTAGATATTGCACAATGCCTTTGATGTTGAAGAAAAGTGCCTCTGCTAGTAAGGTATACTTGGATCTTTTACCAGTGGGCACTGTTTTTCTATTCCTCTGTGTAGATACCATTTTAATATATTTTTAAATCTCTTCTGTGCAAAGTCTTGGGGCTGTCTTTTTTTACCCTTCTTGAGATTATGATATGGTTTTTGGTTGCACAGAAAAAAAAGTGACTCTTTTCCTAGCCCAGTGAAATAGAGTGTGGGTCTTAAGTGATGTTGTCAAAGAGAGTAACAAACATAGAAATTTGGTCTCTTTCCATGGAATTATCCAATATAAAAAGTTGCAGGACTTAAAGCGCCCTTTCCTCCATTGTTCCCCATCCACCTTAGTGTTATGGTCTGATACTCTCTGAATAGGTTCCTTTAAGTATTTCACACATGGAAGTTCTATGTTTAATATCAACATTGACTTCTTTGAAGATGTTACACTGGAATTTTGATTAGACAGAGTGCTACAGCAATATGCTGAAATAAGAATTCAAATGTATGCTCTTAAAAAAACATAGCAATTGCAATATTCAGTACAATCACAATGCAAATATGATTCTCATTACTGATCTCTAGGATAAGATCGCTGTCATGATTCTGGGCATTCCCAGTTGCTGGGAAGGAATATGTGAGTTGAAGCCAGTTGGAGTCCATTGTTCTCTTCAAAATGCTTTTATTGGTGGTTCTAATTTCATCCTCTGTGTTGGACTGAGCCATGTATACACTTCTCCCATGCTGGTCTGGCTAAATCGGAGAGAACTTTTTTGCATACTTTTGCTGAAAATGTGACTTCTAGGTTAGGGGGTCCACAATCCTCAAAATTATTTTGAGATAAAGTCAGATTTCTGTGCAACAGCTGTTTTGCCCTATGTTATTACTGATCTTCGTGGACACCTTGCCCTTGCCCAAATCTTCAGAGCTTCCTTTGTAGAGGGGCATTACCCATGATACCAAGCTCAATGCTCTGACAAGTTACATGATTTTTTTGATCCATAGATGATTGAGGATCTCAGATAGTTCAGCTTTGTGGCCAACCTTGGCTTGCATAGCAAATAATAACTTTACTGAATTAATCCAAATTAAATTAGACTTATCTCTTTTTGAAATTATGAGATAAAAAAAAATTTCAATAGATGATCAGATTCTACATCCTAAATGTAAACTTCTGTCATCTAAAACTGCTGAATCTTCTTTGTTTTCAGGCCCAAACCATAGAATTTCACATAGTTTTTTCTCCACTTATAAAATTCTTTCCTGGCATCTGAAAACCTTCCAGGTTTTACTTGAAAGCAATAGCAAATTCATCAGAACTTTTTACAAGTTAGCTATATGGCATCTCCCAAAACTTGCTTATTTCTGATAAAAGCCTGAACCCAGCTGAAGCTGTAGTAATGACACTGTAGGACGCTTCATTGTGTTTACTATCCATTCCCTGTCACTCTATTAACATCAAAGTTTGCTTCTAGGCTCCCTAAGTTAAAAGCTCTATCATCCTATTGCTTTTAGTTGCTCCCATTCTTAGAAGAGTCTTCGTTGCTGAGATAAATTTCCTTTTGACCATGGCCAATGGATACTTCCAAGGGATGGCTTGATCTGATCTGTTAGATTTGGACTTTATCATAACAAAAATGCATTAATTTTCTTACATTCACAGAATCACAGAATCTTCAAGGTTGGAAGGGCCCTCTAGAGATCATCTGGTCCAACCTTCCCGCTCCAGCGGGCACACCTAGAGCAGGTGGCACAGGGCGGCATCCAGG
>JAUBOD010000193.1:762060-776986 GCA_032353885.1 Nothura maculosa
CCTCACAGTAAAGAAGTTCCCCCTCACCTGCAGGTGGAACCTCTTGTGCTTCAGCTTGCACCCATTACCCCTTGTCCCTACATTCAGGACTCAGGAATCAGTTCCTGCAGACTTCCCTAGCTATTTAAACTTGTAGATAGCATGGACAGCATGGCTCCAAAGGTTGCATTAGGTGTAATATATTGAACATCTTTGTGAAATTTCGTGAAAGTATTTGGTTAATATATCTGAGAGGAAAAGCCTTGTCCCATCGCTACTCATTTCCTTTGAAAATTTGTTTAGGAATGTGTCGAAGAATATTTTTTTTAGTCCTTAATGGCAATGTGTTTCCCAATACACACAGTTTTCCTTGCTTTCTCCTTTGTTATGAAAGACTCTAAAGAATAGATCTAATGAGACACTTCCATCTGATACAAATGTAGCAAGTGCAAGATAAATCAATGGAAATCCATGCAAAGATAGCAGTGACAGAAACAAAATAGACTTTAAAAATGTACACCCATTTGCATTCTTAATTCTCTGTTTTTACAGTGCTAGGGGAGTCCTCAGCACTGAGGAACTTTGGCAATAAAAATTACTGTTTATGGAAAGTTTTTAATGACAGGGCATAAAACAAATACATTGTTAATGTTTGTCCAGCCTGAAAAGATTGCATCTGGATAACTTTAGTCACCTCTGTTGCAGTGAAGCCGGACTGAATGTTTTGCAAGATTGGGTTTTGCCATATGATTTTATTTTCTCATTTTTTTTCTCTTTAAATTAGACTGTTGTAGTAGGTTTTCCATCTTGTAGCTTTCCAGATTTTATTATTATTATTATTTACTTACTTTTTATTGAACTAACTTCTCTGGAACCTGAAAAAAATGTTTGATTTATACAGAGTTATGGGTGAAGTGTGATGTGGATTTGAATTAGGTAAACTGCAATGGTTTTACAAGGTTATGCTGGAAACTATGTCTTTGCAGTAAGTGGTGGATGAAGAGCATCTCGCCAAATCGAAAGGAATCCTAGAAGTTTCACCTCTCTTTGAGAGGGAGCTTGAGTGACTTTTCCGTATGGTAAATGCCTGGCTATTCCTTTCTATCAGTCTCCCATTAGCCTTTCTAGCAATATTGGTCTCCCTGGCCTCTGATACACTGACAAGATGATATGAACTAAGGTCTGGGGAAATCCACAATAGTTGTTGCAATTTGTTCTTTCAGCTTAACTAATGGCTTGTGAAGTTGGAAATCCAGGCTCTGAATGTGATGAATTTTGTATGAAAATTGGTCCCAGCAGATAATTCTTTTCAAAACTTCCTAGAGATCAAACATGTTCATGGAAAACCTATTTTAAAAACCACTCATCTCAATGTATAGGGCCAGCACAGAGAGGCAAGAAATACCCATACGTGATAAAAAGTCTCATGTATATTTAGCATATGCACAGTCATACTGAATGATTTTCAAGGCTATTGTCCCCCCTTTTTTTTTAACCAAATTCCTACATCAGCCTTTGAGCTGTCTTCGAACACTGTCTTTCCCATGGTACTAAGCCAAGAAAGAAGATACAGGGCTAGCCTATCATGGGAATCCAAGAGGAAAAGGTCAGCTGTTCTTAGCCTACAAAAGAGGACTTATCTATCAGTTGTCAGACCATGAGGCCAGAACCTCCAGCATTAAGGAATGGCTGAAATAGATCATCACAAACACCTCACAGCTCAGCTCTAAGAAGTGTGTGGAGGACGTGGGAGGAAATAGAGCTAGCTGTTTCTCCAGGTCTGAAAGAAAGTGTCATCTTTCAAAACCCTTTTGATAAACTGTCTTTCAGTTCCAGCAAAAACAATATGCAAAGACAACTGTCTGCAGCATATTGTTGTCTCCTCATTTACTCTCTGGTTAGGAATTTCAGATCTGAAAGGGAGGAGATGCTTGGGGGAGAGCGAAGGGAAAAGAAAGCAGCTGAAGGGGGTTAGACTAGTTGTGCTCAGTCTCCTGCTAACTATTTAAATAATATATGCTGCTAATTATTTAAATAACTGCTCTTCTGGTAAGTATTTTTCTTCCCGTGTGGGTGTCCACAGTCTCACCACCAATCGCACAAATCAAAAATAATTTGGGAAGCACATATCGCACATATGAAGCACTAGTTGAAGCCATCAATTCTCTGAAGGTACTAGCAGACCAAAGCTAGAGCTTAGTACGTAGGATTTGCAAGCATGTTGGATAAAACTAAAATCGAAGATGCAAACAATGTGAATAATTAACTCTGTGGAAGTTCACATCTGTATCTGAAATGTTCCAGCTGCTCTCTCCATGTGTACAAAAGCCTAAACCGTAATGCTGGATCCAAACAGACATGATCTGGGAAAATTCTGTGCAACATATAATCTTCCTTACTGCAGCTATCTACATGAAGAGAACAAAGAAGGAAATGTAGGACTATTACGGATGTTCATGATTTCAATATGCATTTTGTGTGTACTGTTCATTTCAACTCTTTAACTGCTTTTTTCAAAAAATGCTAAACTTGAGTCTGAGGGAGACTTGAAATCTCTCTAGGCTGATACTGTAACAGAAATTGCCCTAGCAGAGGCCTGTTGGCTGGAGTCTGGCCTTGAATGGCTTTGTACCAAGTGCCATCTCCTGGGTTCATTAGTGATCATTTTAGTTATTTAACACCCAATATTGAGATAGTCCAGAGGTCAATTACAGATGCTGCTAGCCTTGGATCTGGAAACAAACTTAAAAGCTCCAGTGCTCTGATGTGTGGTGGGTGGAGGGCAACTTGGGTCATTACAAATATTCCAAGATGATGACTAAACAAAAGATAGATATTTTGATTTCATTCCAGTTCTGTTATCAATTGCCAGTTCTTTACAGTCTCCACCCTAAGTACTATGGTTAAAGCCAGACTACACTTTCGTTGTCAGTTTCCTTCTGACACTATCAGTTATGAAATTTAGTAGATTGAATCAATTTGCATTGCTAAGCTGTACCTTCTTCCAGATGAAAATGTTCATTCAGGTAATATTTTTAATGCAAAAAACAACAGAGCCATTTGCCTCCTGCAGCTGACATGTTGTGCTAAGCTATAGCAAGTTGAGATGCACTTCTTGCTCATATCCAGTGCTTCTTTGAAACTACCAACCCTAACTATCTTCTAGAACATGCCATATAATATTTATTTTTACTACCATTTCTGCCTTACCTACTGGTGAAGTCATAGGTAGTGTGTCTTAGTAATAAACCGTTTAAGTGCCATTCTAAGGAAAAGCCACACCTGGAAGCTGACCTCACCCTTCTCCACCTCCCAATCAAACAAACAAAAACCACAAATAGAAAAAGAAAAAAAAAAGAAAAATAAGGAGCTGTAAAGGCACAAAGGAGTGTTTTGGGTTTCTGGACTATATCTTCAAGCATATCTCTGAGGTTATTTGCAGGCAGACAAAAGCCTCTGGTCTGAACCAGCCAGATGTGAGCCAGCTGTAAAGCAAGAACCTAGAGGTAGTCTAAACCTGCCTGTCAGCAGGGCTTGGGCTCGCTGCTGTGCTAACTATGACTATATGATTTCAGTGTTGTATCTGGTTATGTCTGGCAGGCTTGGAGCACAGGCAGAATGAATTTGTTTCAGCCCACCAAGCGCAGTGCAGATGGATATACCCATGTGCTGGTAGGAAATGCTGGCAACATTTCTTCATCTGGCAACACTAAATTCACTCCTCACTGCACTTGTATTTATTAATACTTGTGGGCATACCACACTCTTTCATCCATAGGAGCCAGGGCATGTATGAAGATCATCCACAGTGTGCAAGGTAGCGTTACACTCTAAATCTTGTTCCAGGCAAAAAGAAAATGCTTCTTACATGTAATTTAAGAATTTATTATTTGTATAACTCAATTGTTAGCAGTCTGATCAATGAATAAGTATTAGTCCAGATTGAAGTATTAAAAAAAAATAGAGTACAATTATGGAAAATATCTCCATGGTACAATTAAAATTGCTATTTTATCCGAGTACCTATCCCTTTCTCTGCTACTTTGTGCACAATTCCACTGCCACTGTGGGTCCTAATAACAGATTCAGATTGAGAGAGTGTGCCATTGGAATCCAAAATTCTTCACTGGAAGGGGTATGATGTTGATATTAAAAGGGTTTTTTTTCCTCCTCCTTAACTTATTTGCACAATAGTGTAAGGAGACATTGTGCATTAGGTATTGCACATTATACAATAGATATTGCACATTTTTCTTCCACACACTAACCTTTTGATTTTTCATTGCTCTGCAACTCTACATTACATCCAAATTCACTGTATGAGGTATGTCTTAAATATAGATGTTTTATGTTTGCTTCTCCTGAAACTATTCTTGTCAATTCTCTGGGTTTACATTTCTTTAATTGACCACTGGGTTGATTTGTTTGTATCTCTGGGGTTTCCTTCTGTGAACATCTGATGTCTGTACTCTGCTGTATTGCAATCTGAGTCCTCATTTTCAAGCCCTCTGTTGTCATGCCTTGCCTGTATTCATTTACATTATAAAATATAGAATCACAGAATGATTATGTTTGGAAAAGATCTTCAAAATCATCAAGTCCAACCATAAACCCATCACCACTATGCCTGCTAGACAATGTCCATAAATGCTTCATCTACACGTTTGTTGAACACTGCCAGGGATGGTGACTCAACTACTTACAGTGCAGCCTGTTCCAATGCTTCAACACTCTTTCTCTGTAGAATTTTTGATAATGTTGAATGTGTAACTCCTGTGCAGCAACTAGAGGTCAATTTCTCTTGTCCTATAAGTACTTAAGGTGGAAGAAAAGACCGATCTCCACCTCACTACCATTTTCTTTCAGGTAGCTATAGAGAGCAATAATGTTTCCCCGGAGTCTCCTCTTTAATCCCAGCTTCCTCAGCTACTCCTCATAAGGCATGTGCTGCAGCCCCTTCGCCAGCTTTGTTGCCCTTCTTTGGACAAGCTACAGCACCGCAAATGTCTTTCTTATGGCGAGGGGACCAAAACTCAACACTGTATTCGAAACACTCCATGTGGAGCTCTATGCTTTATCGCTCTCTGAATCCTAACCCTAACCAGTTGTGTAAGCTGAACCTGAAACCAGCAGTCCCATTCAAGGACCATGGAGGAAAGTGGCCCTGGGAGCACACTTGGTGCAGTGTTGCATATCCTTTGCAATGCTCATCCTTCACAATGCTCATTCCAGCCCCGCTCCAAGTGAGGCTCTACACTTATCACTCTCCAAACCCTAACCCTAACCTTCACCGTAATCCTAACTGGTTATGTAAGATGAACTTGAAGCCAGCAGTCCCATTGAAGCACCAGAAACAAAAGTGGCCCTGGGAACAGAGTTGGTGTAGCGTTCCATGTCCTTGGCCATGCCCATTCCAGTCCCACTCCACGTTTATGCCTTATCATTCTCTGAACCTATGCAGTTATTATTCTACTTGGCTCATAAATATTTTGTTCTACATAATAACCACTTGTCACGGCTGTCTCTACACAAGTTATGGTTATGCTGCATGAATAAATGAACATAAGCAAAATAAATGAAATTAGACTAGAACCACCTGGTCATCAACAAAAGCCTCATGGGTGAGATGGTGCTCCTTACAGTATTGGCTCAGTGATCCAAACAGGTACAATTACAAGGAATTGAATTTTACTGTTAGTAGCAAAAGGCTTTTGACACAGTTTGAGTGAATTAAGGGGGATATTTTTCAGATCCAAGCACATGTACAACTAGCATAACTCATCCAGGTTGTGTACAGAGCTAAAATGTGCATGTTGAATATAGAAGCAAAAATTAGTTTTTTCATCTTAAGGTACATTTTACTTCATTATGTAGGAAAGCAACAGGATCTTGGTGTTATTTTTCTCTTTTCCAGATGTTTTGAGAGGTTATTTAATTAGTTTGCACATGCTCTAGGAAATCTCCAGATTGCATTAGAAAAGGATAACTTGCAACAACCTCTGCATACTCCAGTTATGAGGACAATACTTCCCTTTTCACTCTTCCTTTCTCAGGTGTACAGCTATTTTTCGTATCTGAGACAGTTCCATTTCTCTGTTCAGTGAGGCACTCAACCATTTTGTCTAATTATATCTGATGTTTTACTCATACAATTATGCTCTTCTTCAGAGGAAATGAAAAACAGATTGTTTCCTTGGCAGCAAAGAATAACAAATGTGCTGCATCGAATAGCTCTTAGATGAAAAAGGGCTAAAATCTGCCTCTATGCCAACTGCTGTTGAAGACATTCTGACAGACAAGAAGCTGATCTAAGCACTATACTGATTTGTGGCTCCCTTCACTTCTAAAAATGCTCTGAAGTAAAGTTGTTACTTTTCTGAGATGAAATTGCAGATATTGAAGAAAAAGGAGAAAGCAAAATCAAATGTAATATTTTGCCTTTACTAAAATAGGATGTTTCGGTAGGCCTGAATTTATTAATTATCTACTGGAGATTTTACCTCATTGAAAACTTCTGCATTTTCAGTTTTTCCATGTTTGCTACAATATTGAATCGAGATGCTGGGATTTGATTAGTTTTTTAAATACTTAGGAGTTAACATAGCGTTAACTCATATAAACATCATATACAATTTTATTTCAGATTCTTCTTATTTATATTAAAGCGAACCCATTTATTAAGTCTGTAAAATAAAGTAGGTGCCTGCTTATGACATTTTATTAGGAGTGCAAATATCCAAGGTTTGATATATTACTTTTAACATTTGCAGTTACTGGGTATTAGCTCAATGGCAGGAAGATCAAAGAATGAACAGCAAATCTCTAAAAAAAGTTTACCCTGAGTTTGTGTAACTATGTGATAGTAATGGTCACACTCTGTTACCAAAATTGTATGAGTGCCTATGAGAATTTCACATGATTTTTCAAGGAGAGGATTGAACAATGAGAAGCTAGAAGACCTCCATTCCACTGCTCACTGCATACAATTTTGCTCTTTTTTTTTCCTTTGGTGAATTGTATTAGATTTGCACAAACCTCGATGTAGTGTTTGTCATGATAGCCTTCCATTCTTTCCTAATTTCAGTGAGAAATGTGAAATTTAATCACAATTAGGGCATATTCTGCTGATTGCACTGATGCAACTGACACTTTTTGTGTTGGGTATATAGTTCTGCTCATAAGGAGTTATTTTTGGTATATCTGTAGCATACGTTGGGAACTATGTTTCAGAAATCATGGAATTTGCAGAGATAGTCAGGAATTAGTAAGCCTTAATAGAAGATTCTGTGCAATGAGCCTTATCATCTGGGGATAGGCAACAATATAGGTCTCTGTAATCTTACAAGTCATTTCTGGTTAAACTTGAGGAAAGGAAGTAGAAAGAAAATCTACTATCATACTAAGCTTCCCAAATATTTTGTTAAGAAATAATGACTTTGGATATCATCAGGATACCTGTGCTGACTTTAAAGAATGGTTGTTTAATCTGTGATTGTTTGGTTTTATTGGCTTTGTTTTTTATTTCAGTAGAGCATCTTCCATCACTAATTTTACCTGGTGTGCCAGCTCACCACTCAAGGCAGTGCTGCTCACATCTATTTAACTTTTCCACTTGATAGACCTAGCCACAAATCTGCTTCCTGGGGATGATTTCAATGCCTGAGGTTTCTTTTAACACTCTGAAAAACCTCTTTGTGCAAGGCTGCATTGGCTTTGTGCAAGGCTGCATTCCTAAACAATATAACAACTCTGTGGTTTAGACAATGTTTGCTTAATTGTTGAGAGAAGTTGTTAATATCAGAAAGAAAACAGTTCTACTACATTCCACATAGGTAGATGTGATTTGCCACTTTTCAAAAAGTGCAGTCATAATAATGATAAGAATAATGATGGATAAAATTGCCATTTCAGCAGATGAGTCAAAACTATGCTGCCTGATAGCTGTGGGCTGACAAACAGATAAGCACAACCTATTTTGCAGAGTCAGGCATGCGATTAAGGATATATCTTCTTGCTCAGCCTTTTATAAAAGTAGAATGATTTGTGGTAAGGATATATTTCATTTTCGTTGGAGAGCCACTTACTATATTGAGTTTCAGGAGGAGACAGACTGTAGTAGGACAAATTTTTAGCTAAGTCCAGAACCCTATAGGGATAATAAAATTTTGTTACCAGCAAAGGACATGACCCAGCACATCCGAAAGATATATTTCTTGATGATAACTCTTCAAGGCTGAGCTGACTACAGGCTGTTATGAAAGGGGCTATTCCATTTTTGCCTCTGCTTCTAACCATGTATTCCCACCCATCCCTTGTTTTGGCACTCGTGATCATGCAGCAAGTCACCGGGCTGAAAATGATTACTTCTTTTGAGAGAGTTCCCTTGCTGCCAGCTCAGTTTATTGATCTGGCAGAATGCAGGGCCACACAAGTGGTGGAACTAACACAGAGAAGGCAGCAGAGATGCACACAGGGAAAAGCAAGACGCCTCTTTCTATAGTAGTCACAGGTTGGCTTAAGCTGTCTGTGAAAATACACTATTAGATATATATTTGCACACAGGGACCTTGCTCTTGCTGATATGGGCAATAAAACTCCTATGCAGTAGGACTGGACTATTGCTGGGCAAATCTGATGATGCTAAAATGGACATGTCTCTGTCTGTGTAAAAGGCATATATCACTGGGATGAGGAGAACAAGAAACAGACACAATCAATTTATTTTAATATATAGTTATGATTTCCAATACTGAGGGATTAAATCAATTATAGATAACATACATTCTGGAAATGGGAGTGTGCAGTATATGGAATATGTGAAATGTCTTCACGAGCTGAGGAATCAGGAGTCAGACGGGAATGAGGGAAGATATCCTTTGATATTTATTGGCTTCTGATCTTCAAAAACTTGTCTTATTCTAACTGACTTGCTCTGGCAAGAACAACTATCACTGGAAAAAAATGCTGCCATTGAAGATGATTTTAAGTTCAAGGCTTGATATGTTACTTTTCCTACACTTAGAAAAATGCTTTTATTTTTAAAGATTGCTTTCATGGACTATGAACTGTTCAGTTTTGGAACCAAGAAGAAATATTTCCAAAGCCAAATGAGGATATATTACTATTACCGAGGATGAACAACATGACATGAGAGAACATTTCCCTGCAAGAATGACCCTACGTGTTTGTCTTCTGCTCAGCAGTTTATCTGTTTTTAAAACGATCCAAATAGATTGAAAGGGGAGGAGGGCCGATCCATTTGTTTTCTTCCCACACAACATGCATTTCAAGTATTTTGTACTTTCGCAAATGTTGTGTAATCAATCTCATTCAAAGTATTGCAGCCCATAATATTTAGCCCTGACAACTGTACGGACGTGAAGAAAGAAGGTGCTGCTTTGTTGTTCTGAATCATTTCATGAAGAGCAGCCAATCCAAACAGATTTATTTGGGTGTAAAGTTTTTTTGGAATTATTGCCAAGACAGCTTCATGCTCAATTAAAAACAAAACATGCCGAAGCCCTAAACCTTTTAGCAATTCTAAATCTGCTAATGATGTCAAATTGGGCAGTTCCCCACCAAGGAGACATTATTTATTACCAGAGGCTGACATCAGTGAGCGGCAATGGGCCACTGTCAAGGCACTTTACTGGGACACAGGAGATCTAAACTCAGTGTTCACCTTCCCCGGATGACCCTCATGTGGCCTGGATAAAACCCCTGCTCTCTCTGGCTTTACCCTGCGATAGGGAGTTTTTAACATGTTTATATGATAGCTTATATATGGTTGCATATAGGTTTCTATGGAGTGGTAATTTCTGAACTAAGTGGCTGTGCAGGAAGTTTGCGATGATTAGCAATAAGCTTTTGCAGTGTAGAACGCAGCCTAACCTTAGGTTGTGTGCAACAGATATCACTTCACTAGATGTAATATAATAATAATAAAATAAAATGCATCATTTCACACAAGGGTAAATATGCTGGAGGACCAAAATGAAGCAGAAATGTATCTGTTTCTTGGAGACTTCTACTTATTCTTTAGTGCTAGTTTTCCTTAATTTGGGCAATTCAAAGGATAAATACCAAAACTATTTGTGCCATATTGGGATTTTTGACAGTCCTCTAATAATACTCTCACTTTGTCAAAAATTGCACATTTTCAGGTGAAGTAGATGTTAAAATGGGAAAAATCAAGTTGTTGATGGCAATGATAGCGAAGAAGGACAACCTCTATCTTTTCTGAATATCCTAGGTCACCTTAGATGGTGCAGTTCCTACCAGTTTTCCTTGTTTTAAAGTACCTCTTGTGTCAGTGGATGTGTGCCCCATCAGTAGTCCTTTCTTCCAAACACCTAATAAATTGTTTTTTTCCCTTAAAATTGATAAAGCATTCTGCCAAATGGCTGTGTGAAAAGTTACACTCTTAAGACTTAAAGAAAATTGAAGAAACATCATGTAGGTCAATCTGAAAAGAATTATTTACGGTTTTCCTAAGGAGATCACTTCTATTTGGATTTTGTAATTAAATACTTATTCCATTCAGAATTAAACACATTAAAAAATTGTTTCAGTAAAAATAAATGTAGGTAGGCTTGGTCTCAAAATATTGTTTCAATCTTGAAAAGGGATTTTTTTCCCCCATCTTTTGTCTTCTCTGAACTCATTACTTTTTTTGGCTGTTCTCATGGCATTATGGAAAGCTCAGAAACTTCAGGAGACATTGTGAAATCATAGTCTAGTTTCCCAAGGAGGATAGGAAGAGCAGCAACACATGATAACAGCAGGGAAGTTGCACTCTCCCAAAGTTTCCTGGCTTCATATTTTGGGTGAATATCCATACTTATGTTTAGCACTAACACTTTTACAGAAAGTCCTGCTGAAACTACTAGGAACAGTAAAATAACATAACAATGGAGCTGTTGAAGGGTAGGAAGTGTGGGGAGTTAATGCCAGTTCCAGGCAATAACTAGAATTGCCTTCTGCCTAACAGTGGAGCTTGTTGTGGAGCACATCTGCTGTGTGGACTGCCTCCTTTTGAAAAGGACTTCTAAGCTGCCAGGCAGCTGCCAGCATCTGGCAAAGGCCAAGCTGCAACAAACAGTTCCTTGACTGCAACAAACATGATCCTGGCTAGCAGGAGACATAAATGGGTACCTGCTTTCGTGCCTGGCTTTGTTTCATGGCTCATGAAGAACACAACAAGCAATCCTCTCCTGTGTACAGGTTCTCTGTTAAGCTTCATTCTGGGAACAGGCAACAGAGTGTCTCAGAGCATCGCACCCTATAGACAGGTTAGATGCTAAGCTGTGTTGGGATTGACTGTTTCTTGGATGTGCTGAATGGACTCAATGAGATCTCTTTAGCCATCATCATTCAAAACCATAGCTACACTGGGCAATGAGGATCACCCTTGCTAAGGGTCCTACAGTGTGATCAAAGAACTGGCGGTGAGTTATGTTCTGCTTCAGAGGTGATCAAGTAAGAAGCAAGAGTCATGCAGCATTGCCTGGCAAGTGTGGGACGCTTGTGCCATTCCTTTGATCAGAAACTGCTAATAGAGGCAGTATGAGGTAAAACAGTTCTCTCAGGTATACATACTGTGGACATCAAGCCCTCAGGAACAACTGGATCAGTCTATAGAGCTGTTCCTCTTATTTTGAGCTGAGAGAGCTGCAGTGATTGAGCTTCAGTGGGGCTAGAAAACCCATCTACTCTCTGATTTACCTTGTGCAAACACACACCCATAGGTAACCTCTGGTGCTGAAGAGAGGAGGAGGAAAATGGGAAGTCTCAATATGGCAAGAGTGAATGAACAAATATAAAGAAGATACAATATGCACTTGTTTAGCTTAATTCAGTGCAGTGTTTGCCACAGGTTTTGCTTCAGCCCTAGCAAAATCTTGCACTTGCAAAGGATGATGTGGGTCAGAAGATGAGAAAGATAAGTGAGCCTAGTGACACATGGTGGGGAAGGAACTGGATGCAAAGTAGGAATGTGGTGTTTGGACAAGAAATGTTACTGCACTGAGCCAAAGGAAAAGGCTCGAGATCAATCAGCCAGAAGACGAAAATCTTTGAAGGCAGAAGAAATGCTAAAGTTAGCATGTGTGGCTTACTATAAATTGGGGTAATCTGAAACAGATATTCTCTGAAGAATACTTCCAATGTTTCCTGGCTCTGCTCCAGCCACTTCAAAGCTGTGTTATCAGTGAATTGTGGTCCCAGTGTTAGGAAAGCTGGGCGATGTTCTGAGGAAATGTCAGCTTCAGATCACAGTTTCCTCTCATTTCTGTGAAAAGAGGTCAAATTAGCAAAAATGTTGCCCACACGCCACCCCTGTCACAGCCCTCTGTGGCTCACTTTGTTAATGCTTGAGCTAATCCTCAGGCTGAGGAACAAAATTGCTTTGAATCAGTAGGATATTTGATTTAGGAAGCAAAGTTTAAAATAATAGTCCAGCTATATGTGTTGCCAAAAATCTCCTAGGCTGTAATGTGCTTTAGACACATGTAGAACAATTAAGGGAAGTTTTTAATACCCCTCCTCTGCCTTAGGATCCCTCTCACCCTTTGGGATCACCTATGGCATCAGATAAACCTGAACCTTGCAGTGTGGTTGCTCACTAATCAGAGGTTTGATAAGGTAACTGTGGTAAATGGAAATGTAAATCCTCTTGTGTCCTTTATAGGCACCAGCATATGGTATTTCTTTTACATAAACAATACCATTGCTGCTATAAATATTTTGATTCTACACATTTTAAACAAGAGTTTTGAAAGGTTTATTTTTATGTTATTTAATGTAATGTGTCTTCTTTAAAAATTCAGGTGTTGCTTGTGTTAAAATACTAAAACTCCTCAGTCTGATGAGACTCAGCCAGGTTAGTTTCAGAAGAAACTAGTGCTCTACCCTGTATCTGAAATAGAAGGAAAAAGATGTAATTAAAATCCATTCAATATCTTGTTCTGAAAACAACACATACCAAAAAGAAGTAAAAAGATTACAGAGCTTTTGATGTGTTTATTTTTGATGTGTTATGGCAAGCACATGCCACCAGGGCAAGGCAGAGCAGAGATGAACACAAACAAGCATTTAGTTACCATACTCAGGAACATCTCAAACATCCACTTTCGCATACTGTTCGGCGGAAGGGAATAGATGAATTAAAAAAGTTTAAATAAGATGTTTATAATTACTTGTAAAAATTGTTTGTTACACGTTGTTTCCTGTGCTAATAAAAAATGTTAGATTTTCTATTGCGTACACCACAGGGACCTAGCCAGGTAGACTAAAAGAGTAAGAAAGCTGAAGTAACTGGCAAAGATCCCTGAGGATTTGGAAACATCCAGTTTAAACAGCCTCTTTATGTTATGCTTCTTGCCATGTTCCTTACCCTTGGCTCCCTCATCCCACCTCTCCTCGACGTCTGCATTACAGCTCCAGTGCAGTAATGGTGATCCAAACACTATCTACTGAGTTTTCTAAGATCAGATTACTTCCCTTTTGAGATTTGTTTTGCTGTTTTGGTCACTCTTGCTTTTTTAAAGGCCAATAAAGAGATCCTGGCACGTAAAGTACTAAAAGACTTTTCAAATGTTAGCCTTTTCCCTCTTCGTAAATTATTGAGGAATACCTTGTTCAGTTATTGTGAATCACTTCATTTCGGATTTAGAAGTTTGTCATGATCTTTTTACTGTCATGTTCATGCAAACTACTTTGTGGGGTATGACTGATCTGCAGTTTTGCTGACTTGAGTGCTAATACATGAAAGGGAGAAATTCAGAGCTTTGAAGATGACTGCTTTAGTTGTAGTGTTCAAAACATTTTCTGAGCAAACAGCAACAGAAATATTTGTTGGACTTTTACTTTTAGAAAACATTCTAATGCTCTAAATGTCACCTGCCAACAGATGCAGAAAATTGCTAGAAAGGCTTCTAAGTCCTGTAGAAGTGAATTCATGGTTTCTCTTTGAACAAACACTTAAGTATACAGCTCATTTGGTGAGAATGACGTATCACATTTCATTGGGTGCAGAGGATGCTCCTTTTGTTTAATGTGGAGTGGTTGCTCTCTCATGAATATCTAATCCCTAGAGATTTATTTTCCCAGAAATATAATTTCTTCCAAATCCATGCTCTCCTTTTCCCAGAAACTCATCCAAAGAAGTAGAGCTCATGTAACTGAATAAATGACTATGTCTATGAAACAGATTCATCTAAGGCCAGGTCTCAAATTTATCATAACAATCCTCTCCTGAATTACACCAGCAGATAAAAAAAATCAGAGCTACACTGGTGAAAACAGTTTTCAAAGAGGAGGTGACCCACTGTTTCAGTAAGTGAAGACACTCTAGTTATTCCACCTCAAGTTTATGGAGAGAGTACCCTCATGATTTTTCTTTCTGACCCTTTTCATTTAATTCCAGCAGAAGTACAGCAGACATTAGACTTTCAAATTTTGCTGTGTTTGGGATGAAAATGATTTTTGGAATCTGGAATTATTCAGATTTCAGAAGTGGCAGAGACTCATTTCTTGGAGAATTACTTTGAGCGTGCTCTTTCTTCAGCTCTTTGTCCTCATTTAAAGTTTCAGGCTCCATTTGATTTTTTTAAGCTTCTATTCTAACTTGCCCTCTTTCCTGTGAGATAGAAGAATGCATGATAGCAGGTATGTGATCTAGTAAACAAAATCCCGGACCATTGCCGCAGTTAGAAAAAGGATAAGGAAATCACTTTTGGACCATGTGGTAGGATTATTCTCTTAGGCTGCGCTGGATTTGAGCTGAGAGCAATAATTGATTTCACTGGGACTAGGTCTGTGGTAATGATTGATGGCAGTACAGTACTCACCTCCTGGTTATTAACAGCAATAGAGAGATCTTCTCTTTGTGAATGTGGCCATAGGTATGATTGCATTGCCACTGGCTAATTATTATGAAAAAAACCCC
>JAUBOD010000193.1:777086-794896 GCA_032353885.1 Nothura maculosa
GTCCTCATTTAAAGTTTCAGGCTCCATTTGATTTTTTTAAGCTTCTATTCTAACTTGCCCTCTTTCCTGTGAGATAGGAGAATACATGATAGCAGGTATGTGATCCAGTAAACAAAATCCCGGACCATTGCCGCAGTTAGACAAAGGATAAGGAAATCACTTTTGGACTATGTGGTAGGATTATTCTCTTAGGCTGTGCTGGATTTGAGCTGAGAGCAATAATTGGTTTCACTGGGACTAGGTCTGTGGTAATGATTGATGGCAGTACAGTACTCACCTCCTGGTTATTAACAGCAACAGAGAGATCTTCTCTTTGTGAATGTGGCCATAGGTATGATTGCATTGCCACTGGCTAATTATTATGAAAAAAACCCCAAATATCCATATATAATCTCCTCACAAAGCAGAGGCATCTCCCATTGCCTCTCCCATCGCCTCTCCCATCCTTCAATATGAACTTCCTCAGATGTGTCTTCAACATTACTTATTGGTAGTTACAAGGTGCAGCACTGCTGTAAGGGGTCTGGATAGTGAAGTCTGTCTCTCATCAAAGATGGCTACTGAAATACTCCAAAGGTCCCCGATTTCCTCTCTCATCTTATGAAAAAAGGAGATGATGTAGGGAGGAGATGGTGAAAGGGTATACATGTCTGGAGAGGCGAGAAGAGGTAATGTTTCCAGGAAAAGAGTTCAATAACTCTCCTTTGGTCTGATGATGTGCTGTTTCACCAGCTAACTGATCAGCTGTGAAGGACCCTGCACACACAAAAGGCAGAATTTCCATTCTAATCCTCAGAGTCTCTCTGGGATATTATAGGCAGCTTTTTTCTATTTTTGATTGTGTTGATATTGAGGGAAATTTGCACAAAATCAATTTGAAAAAGTTGAAGTTGTGAGAAAAGAAAAGATTAAAAATAAGGAAATTCTCAACACTGGAGTTATTCCAGCAACTATAATGGTGCAGGCTTTGATCTCCTACATATTTCATGGTTTGCATCACTAACAGAATTATCTTTATGTTCAAACTAAAACCAGAAGTGAATAAAAAAATATCATCCCAGTTTTACTCTTTAGATGGCCAGAGGTTCTATCTTTGACTTCAGTGGGAGCAGGTGAAGCCAAATAAACACAAGATAGGAATTTTTAAGGAAGGGTAACTGTACCCTGAGGAATTTGCATGGCTTCTTTTATTGCTAAATTGATAAGATTTATCTCACAAAAGGATAGTTTTTGCTTAGATGTTCTCTTGCATGATGGGAGGCAGTGTTTCTTAGAGCATTGCTGGGTAACTTATGAGAGGCAGAAGCTTTCTTATCACTATCACTGCTCTCCTCATGACCTCTTGCAAGTGGCTCAGTTCCATAGGTTCCTCCATTTACCCCATGCTAAAATGCAAGAAAATAGCTTTTTATCTGATTTGCAAAGCACTTTGAAACAAGATAGGGTAAGGATTTTGTTCATACACTTTTTTGATTTAGAAAAGCATGTGAGGCCAGAATTCACCTTATTTCTAAATCTTTTCAGTCTGCCCTCTTCTCTGCAAATGCTGGCAACTGAGGTTGACAGTAATGATGCTTTTTGCATCAAGAAACCTTGTTCCTGTCATTCCAACTTTGAATCCTACTAACACACTTTATGTGCTCTGGACTCCTGAATAGCTCAGTGAACAGAACACAATGTTACTGTTGGTTATGGTGAGGCCAGGATTTCACAAGCACATTTCATTAAATGACTGGAAAAAAAAAGTACAAATAACCTCTTTTCTCTTGTCTTTCAGAGTCATAGCTTCATATAGACTCAGATAAATTGCTTAAGGTAGTTGTTTGATTGTGTATGTATGTGTATGTTTGTGTGTGTGAGTAAAAATACTCACAGTCAGGCTGACTCAGGCTTAGGTCAAAAGTCTGGGTTGACTGTGACTGGGCTTCTTATTTTCCCTATCCTAAGTCATCTGTCTTTTCTCTGACTCATTGTCCAGCAGACAGTTTCTAGTTTAAAATTAGAAACTAGAATCACATACTGAGAGAAATGACTGGTGAGAATCCTGCATACCCGGTTTGCTTAAATTTCATGAGCTGATGTAGCACAAGTTATCTGAAAGTATCTTCTCACTGCTGCCTACCACAGATGCCTCTTAAGTTAAAATATTCATGAATAATTCAGGTTGTAGAGCATCTGCAGGTATATACAGCATGAAAGGCATCATGAGTTAGTAAATATACTCACCATTGGTGTTAAAACGGTCCCTGCACAAATACCCTGTGATTTTGCTCTCTGCAGAGCTGCGTGTCACCAGTTGTCTCCCTCCACGATGACACATCATCATGGAGCACCTTGGAAGGATGAGCAAAGACTACCTAACATCAGCAGTCACATTTGTCATGCACATAGGTCTTTCCAGAGAGTACATCTCCTTTCATAGAGGTCTTTGGTACTCACTCACAGACAAAGATTTAAATGAAACTCTCACCAGTTTGAATGGAAAGCTGAAGATTTGATGTATTATAGAAGTGACAAGATATGTCACTCTCCTGAGTCTCTCTAATATTTAATGTAGTAGCTCAAGAGTCCATTTCAAAGACTGTGAAAATGGTTATCAAAACCTAGATCACTTATCAGACTACTAAACTACATACTCCTCTTAGTTATTTAAAAAATGTACAGTTAAAATACTGGCATTCAAAAAGCAGGGCTGAATAATGCTGAGATCACTGCATACACAAATAAAAAGAGCACACGATCTATCATCAACGTATTTGGAAGGAGTTGAGAGAGTCTATTCTGATTGCATAGATTTCTCCCTTGTGTAACTCCCTTGACTCCCTTTGCACTGCAGTCAGAAGGACTGGCTCATGGTGTCCACACCCTGCTCCCTTTTAATGGGCACCAGAATCATAGATGTTTTGTAATGCTATTTCTGTTATCACTATGCATAAGAGATTAAGTAACAGAGAAGGACAAACAGTCTAACCAGGACTGTCTAATTTTTTCTCTGAATCTGTAAACAGTTTGGGGCAAAATACTTAACTAGGAAAATGTGTGCATATATGTGTGCATAAAGACTTCCATCAGTGACATCCTTACCCTGTTGCCTTCCAATAAATTTAGGGAAATTAGTAACATAAGAAAAGGCACACCTTTATCTGAAAGACATGGAACATTTATGCATTAAAAAAAAGTTTAAAGTATTTGTTAAGTATTGAAGTGCTTAATATTTGGAATTGAACGTGTAACTTCCCTGTGTCTCAATTTCCAATTCTGTAAAAAGGATGGCATTATTGACCATTTATGAAAATTATATAATTTATCTGTTGTGGTCCCTGAAGATGCTCACAAACAATGGTAATAGATGCCAAATCCTCATGTGTCCCATTAAAGTTGCTGAAGTTTTTTATTAAACTTCATAAAGGCAGCATTTCTCCTAGAGAGCAAGAAGCAGATAGAAAATATTCTTCTATGCTAAATATTACAATAAAAGTTCAAGATATTTAGCTGAGGCAGCCAATGTCACTCAGCAGAAAGACTTGAAACTATCTAACAAGCATCCCAAATATAGGATAACTGAAATCCTATATAATTCACCTAAAATTCCTGCACTGGAAAAGCTAGATTACATTCTTTGTGCTAGGCCTGGAAGGCAACATTTTGATCCAAGCAGGTAGAGGAGGATATAAGTCCTAAATTACATTGGACCATAACAAAGGGATAAATTGATGCTTTTGTGGAAGAACAGAGCTGTCCTGAAAAGGTGTATTCTTTTTATTCTTATTTTATTTTTACTCAGAATTGCAATCTAAAGGCATTTATCCCATTTGGATTTCCTATTTAGGCACATTTCAACAGCTAAGTTTTTTTTTATTGCTATATATCCTGTTTTCTAGTGAAGCTTGTCTTCAGCTGAACAACACGAATCCTTGAGGAAAAGTATGCAGTTGAGAATGTAACCTACTTGCTTTGAAAACCTGCCTATCAGGACTATACAACTTCTGGAAGCATTTGACAGCATGAATTGTGTCTTGGAAAGTATGACAAAATGGTGAAAATGCACCTCAAAACCCCACAACTTCCAAGACATTCAGGTGATGGTCTTGTTACAAAAACCTGAGTAAGCAGGCTTTCAAGTAAAGTTAACTTTTTACTTATGAAAGTGTTTTTATAAAATGCTTAAACTTAAATTTCCTGCACCAACACTTGCTGACCTAGCTAAAATGTCACGGGTCTGCTTTCCTGACCATAATTTTTATATACAGCATAGTAATAAATGTAAATTAAGCTTTAAAGCATTAGAATGAAGCAGGAAATTATGCAGGGACAACTTGCCTAACTCCTCAAGGAAAACACTTTAGGAATAAAGACAAAGAACAGTTCTATTGAGAATAGTTACTTGGGCAGAAAATTAATATTTCCAACTAAGAAGCTCATGAAAAGGTAGAATTTACATTATCTAAAATGGAATTTCTAGGATATCTTGAAATTAAAATCCTGTCAGTGTATACAAGGAGATATGGTGCTTTCAGCAGCTGTAAGGACCTCTATTTTGCTTTTTTTCTGGAAAAAAATAGCCTCGCTATCCATACAACGAGGCCTCCTGACACCGTGACGGGTCACTGATTTAATAAAAGCTCACATGGAAGACTGCCATCTACCTAATTAACCTCACTGCTTCTCCAAGCACTGATAGGGTTCTTGGGATCTCTCTTCCAAACCATTTTACTGCTTATTTTGTAAGAAGGGAGGAGGGAGGTCTTGGAAAGGCATGCAATGAAATTTGTAATGATATTCCCTGCCACAGCTGCATGGGCAGCTGCAAAGTCACAAGAAAAGTGACACTTGCAAGGCAAGATTGCCCAATAATTACATTACGTGGTGATTTGACAGGCAATCAAACCAATGCCTGCCTTCCTGAGTAGCAGGTTGTTGCTGCAGGACTTGAGCAGCAGCCCTTGGGAATGTCCCATCTCTTCATGACCTCATCTACAGCAATATGTGAGATCCTGTTGTTTGAGCATGTTCCACCTTACAATAGAGCATCTGTTTTCAAACTAACATTAACCGTACACAAATAATGTGTTACCCACAAGCACAATACTCTTCAACTGACGTACGTAGCTTTGTCATTTTCCTTATATGATTTTATTTAATGACACAGGAATTATATGTTGGAATAGACTACAAGTTTAACTTTTCCTATTTCCTTTCTTTGGTCTTAAACTCAACTTGGGAAAGACTTGTTATCTGATGTGAAACACAACATTATTGAATTTTATAATTATGTTGCTTTTTTGTTTATCATAAGGAAAATCTTAAGCTTCCTCACTCTTCCCACATTACCTAACATGAACTTTATCACATTACACGATTTTCCCCGGTAAAGGTTCACTGCCTGAGAAGTCAAGAGAGGGCACAAGAATCTCTGGTATGAACAAATCCATAGGTAGTTTCTTACAGTATTTTCATATAGAGTTGATGTAGACAGTGGAAAATGCAATTATTAATTATTTTCTAAGACAATGTTCTGTATTTCTATTATTCACATTGAACTAGGCCAGGACATGCTACTCCTTGCCTTTATGTAGTGTGAAAAATATGTTTAACAAAAAGTTATTTTTCTATCTAAAATTAAAAGAAAAAAGAAGACTAATAGTCTTAAGACATTTGGACAATTTCTACTGACTATTCCATGGCCAATGCTGTTAGTGTAATATATTGTTAATGATTTTTCACTTGCGTAGTATTATGTAGTCTAAATACTGTAGGAACCTAAGGGTAGTACACTAAGGACAGCCAGTCCCAAGATAAAAGTGTTAGGAAAATGTCCTTTCAGTAGGTTTTCTTCACAATTTTCTTAACTTTTAAGAAAGATATGCTTTAATATATACCCAGTTTTCAAATTGAATAAATATACATCTGTTTATTTTGCAAGACAAATAGAAAGACAACTCTTTCTTTAAAGGATTTTAAGCTGTGTTTTCCTGTAGTACATTGAGGGACATTCTCAAGATAATTTTTATATCTGGCCTTTAAAGAATGAATAAATAATCTGTGTCATATATCTGCAGAACAAAACAAGAAAAGACAATTTTGTGTAATTCAGCGCCAAAAAAGTGATTGGAGGACATGGTCAGCACAATTTTATGGCTTCTAGGCCATAGCATTTCTTTCAGTCCATTCCGTTCCGACATCTCAGTGCAAGTACTGTCCATGCCCTGCATGGCTTTATTCAATTAAAGCTATTTCCTAAGGTTTTCTATTCCCAAATCCAGAATCATGCAGAGCTGACACGCATCTGCTGAACTCCAATAGTATCTGCTGCCAGCTCAGCAGCTAAAGGTCACTTAAATAGTTTCTAAGAGGAAGAAACCACTCCAAAGAATTATTTGCTGACCTAACTCCTCCAGAAATTAAAGCTACCATCTTTCTCTACAGCCACACTTCTGTGAGAGCTTTTATATGCATGGCTTTAACTGGTGCTTACAAGTTGCATCCTGATGCATTCAAGCTGCAACTTCCACTAGTTCTCTGCCTGCAGATCTTACTGAGGGTGGCAAGATGCTAGATTTGAGTGCTTGCCTCCCACATGTGAGTACCAGATGGGTGAGACAGCTCTGAAGTGACAGATGTCTCTCACAAAGCAAGACAGCACACAGTAAACTTTCCTCTTCTTTCCTTTTAAATCACCTCCTTGGATATATATAGGTCTGTCTTTCTACATGCCAAAGGCCAGGAGTAAAGATTGAAATCAGATAAGATAAAATAAAAGAGTGGAAGGAGGATGTGTTAGTAAAATTGGTATAGATGGTGTCTTTCAGAGGAAAAGCAGCCACACTTTGCTGTAATTTGATTAAATCATATTGACTTGAAGATACTTCAGCCCTGAATGGAAATTTAACATACTTCAAGTTTACATGATTCGTGAGTTTTTATTTATGAAATGATCCTATTCATTAATTCATAGCATTAATAGCCTACACCATCAGAGCCCACTAATTCCTGTATACTTAATTTTACCATGTGAAAATTCAGAGCAGAGCTAGTTATGAAAAACAGCAAGTCTTCCTAACTAACACAATGAAAACCAGAATGTCCCACTGTCTTTCTGACAGACTATTTAATTGCAATGTAATACAAGTCCTATATCTTACAGACTTGGTCACAGCAAAAGCTGATTTTCACTTGTTCATCAAAAAATATATTTGACCTACGATCAAGTTTTAACTCTCTTCCACTTCCTGCTGAGATGCTGAGCTGTTCAAAATAAAAAAGGTTGCCAATATAAAAAAGGCAAATTTATACACATGCACATAGACACAGATACAAGCTCCTCTGTTGGTCTTCTCAGAAACGTTTTAACTGTTTGTGGTCAGATTTAGCAGAGTGGCCTCAAGCAAAAGCTAGGTATGGCAACTTGCACCCCTAATGAATGGTACAACTGAATAGCTGGAATTAAATCTTTTAAAATGAAAATGCTCTGATAATTTGAACTCTGCTTTTTTTTCCAGATATACAATCTAAAGCCACATATTTTACCTTTTACCAACTGCTTCAGGTAACTATAGTATTTGAACTTAATGATCTTTACCAATAATAATGATTGTATGATTCTTTGATTCTGTGATTTGTGCTTATGATCCCCAAAGAGGGAAGAGGGCTGGAAGAGTGAGGAGCATTGCTGAGGATGTAGGCCGAGCCCAGGATCACCTGGCAGTGAGTGACCCAAAGGGCAGCCCTAAGTGCAGACTTGGCTGCGGCTTTGTGACCAAAATGCTGCGCAGGACAGCTCTGAGTCCTGGTCTGCTGAAAGCTATTTTGCTTCTGTTCTGTGGCAAGATGACATTATTTTTCCAGCCTGCCAGTGTTTTAGCCTTTCTATTTAAGGTGAACAACCTCAGGAACTGTGTGTTTTCTTTAACTCCTCTCAGTGTCTTCGTTCTCCTCAGTGGCCACAACGCTGTTGTTACTCACATGCACCGGGGCCTTTGCTCTTGTTTGGGCTGCTGGGTGCTGTCTGACATATCCCATATTGTGAGTGGCCCTGATACTGCTGTGAGCCACGTGGGCACAGCACTGCTGGGGTCCTTGTCTGGTAAAAGTGGTAGAAGGTGGTAGTGACAGGCAAGTTGTGGCAATCCTGGTGAGCTCTGTCATGACCCAGGCTCTGGGGAGGCACTTCGCTTTGTTTCAGTCTGCCTCCCCCCAGGTCCACAGGGGAATGACTCTATGTAGGGCAGGCAATTCGTGTCTTAGTCAGAGTGGACACATTGGAGAGAAAAAGATAGCAATAGTCTGGTTGCTGCTGTGGCTCCTTGAGAGCCAAAGAGGCACTGCGGCTAGTGTGATACTGGCCACAACATGCAGGCTTGCAGGAGAAATGTGATCCTGGTTACAATGTGCGATCTTGGGCATCAAAAGGTAATTGCCACCATTATGGAACAGGTCTGTTTCTGCCATAGTTCTACTCTGCACCCTGGCACTTTCCAATTTTTTTTTCAACCATTTGGAAATAACTGCAGTGTCTAGAAAATGGTGGTGACACAATGGTTGTTGGAGTGACTTTTCTTGGGGAAAGTCAGACTGTGGTTTAAAAGTAATCTTTAATCAAGCAACCTTCACTAAACTCACTATAGGAGTAAGGAAAATTCCTTGCCTAGTTTTATAGAGGAGGTAGCCTGAATGACTCACTGGGCTGATTGGCCTTTAAATAGTTAGTCATATTGCTTATGTGAGTAGGGTATGCATCAGCAGACGCACCCATGGGTATACATAATTTATTTTAAATCATGTTAGGCTGCTGAAGAATATGAAATTCAGTATAATTTAAGTTTGGAGTGGTAATTTTCCTTAGGTTGTCAGCAGGAAGAAGCAAATACCTCCAAAGGCACTTCAGAGCCCCTGTGTGAGCTGGCTAGAAACTGCCTATTCTTCATCATCTCCACAGGCTGCTCTAGGCCGAAGGAACACCTTTATACTATATGTTATACTTAAACTATCAATAGTATTTTAATGTTTCTAGTGTCATGGGAATTCTACAGATTTCTCATTGTGAGTGTAATAAATGATGGGAACCTCTGTTGTGATTTTCTAATGATGTTTTAACTAAACATTTTAAGAGTGGCAAGCCTTAAAGTAAAGATTATATTTTAGCATGATTTTAAGGAATGAAGTGTTCTTACAGTAAGTAGCAATATGGTGTAAAATATAAAATTATTAAGTGTTGTGAGCTACAAATATTTAGTATTCATGTGCTATGTTTTTACAGAATTGAGCCAAATGTGAAACATAGAAACTTTCATTTGTGTTGAAACAAAGACAGACTGTCTGCATCTGAAGTAGTATCTAACTTCATTCTGTATTTTGGGGTGTCAGCTTCAGCAATAAACCTTTCCTCAAAAGAGTAAATCCACAGATAGAAAGGACAGTATGGCCCTGCAATTGCAAACCAAGCTAAGAACACCTAAAATATCAGGCAGTAAGTCTTGCTCTTAATCCATCACTCTAATTTAAAAAAAAATCTATGTAAAGAATTGTCTTGTGTTCTAGATTTTTATACCTTTCTTTGCATAATAGCAAATGTTAGTGGTAATGACTCACAAAGTTATTCACCCTTCATAAAAGACCAACTTTTGTTTGACTCTGTGATCTCCCTTACAAGGGAATTCCACAAGATGACTCCAGCATATGTCCATAAAGGAGTTTTTTATTTCCTTGTAATTTAGCAATAACCTCCTTGTTATTGCCTCCATGCCTAGTGGGCACAAACATAAAGATGACGAAGATGGACCAGTTATTGCTCTTTTATTCTATATACCTTACTTAAAGCTGAGGAATTGGGTCTTTAAAGCATAGACCTACTCTCATTAGTATGAAATAGTTATAATTCAGGCTTAATAGTAAGGTTTGCTACCTTAAGCTTTTTTTAAGCTGCAAATATGAATTTTGTTCCAAGATGTGAATCAACATGCTTCCACATAATCTATTTTTGTCTTTTAATCTTTCTTTTATACCTTTATGAAAGAAGTGTGATTTTCCAGAGCCTTTCGGGAACAGGGTGGGAACAACAATAGAGTATTATAAGCACAGGTTTGTAGCATAAAAACCTCTTGGCTTCATCCTCTCGTTTGAGTTAGAAGCTAGGACACTCACTTGAAAGGCAGGAGACGTCTCTGTCTCCAGCTCCTCCACTGACTTGTTGTGTAGGTGCTGCCAAGTCCTTCCATCTCTGTGCCTTTGTTCCTTCTCCCCCTGTTTTGTATTTTTGGTTAGATTTCAAATTATTTTCAGCTGGGAGATTATCTCTTACTATGTTTGTGGAACGTCTAGCACAAGTGAGCTTCAGTGCCTCTGCGGCCTCTACGTACTACCTTAATATAAATATGAGAGAGGAAGGAGGGAGACATTTCACCTCTTCATCTTTCCACAGTACTGTGATTTTACTGTCTACAGACTAAACACAAAATACAAAATAAGACCCACCTCTTCCATGAGCTACGCAATCCATTTTTTACCAGAACACTTCTTTTTCTCTGAATTGGTCTTTGGTTATGTCAAGCTGTTTACCAGATGTTACTAAGAAGACTTGAGTAATTAGATGGGTCTTGAGTGACACGGTTAAGGCAAATAGGAGTAGATATATAGTGTGGGACCTGTCAACCCTAAACAGTACTGTACATTGTCAGTGATCTATATGACAAAGTCCAGTAACATTTCAGGACTGGAAAAATAAATTTTACACTTTCTAATTGAGCAATAGCAGTCTTTGCAAATACATGCACCATGCACATGCACCTTTAATGTCCTTAATAAGGCAGCTATTCCAGGGATGTTAAAAATCTCTGCACTTCTGTGATGGAGCCTTTATACCACTTGCTTTGTTTTGTCCAGATCTGCTAATCTTTAGCTTTTATGCCAGTTGGCTGCCTTTCAAGTTCTGCTTTGTCTGTCTGCTTTGGAAAACTCGGAGATTTTGTTCCCTATTCCCAGGAAATCCAATGTAAAAGCTCCATTTTTGTTTTTTTATTTTTTATTTTTTTGAATTTTCTATTGCACCCGTAAAAATGTAATTTTTTGAGGGGAAGGGGGCGATGGGGGAGGGTGATGGGAGTGGGGGAGTGAGGAGGTGTCCCAATTGGATATCTGCTTTCTAACACAGCCTCCTGCTGCATTAGAAAGAGATTTTTTTTTTTTGAGAAAAGAGTGGATACTATACTGTTATTAATGCGTTTTAATGTAGCTTTTAGGTTATACTGAAAAGCCTTCCTACATAGACAGTACTTAATTATTTCTGGTCTATCCTACTAGATGCAGTGTTGCTGGAATCGCTGCAGTGGTTGGTGTGGTTGTCTCTCCGTTTGTTTCTTCTCTGCCATTGTCCTTGTGAGCCTGAGGCTTTGCTGATTATCATGCTTAACTCTAGGACTGTCTCTGAGATAACTTTCTTCACTAGGACTTTTACTTAACAAAGATTGGTCATCCATTTGTTACTAAATTATATTTATCTTACTTCTCTTTCTCAGGACCAATGTCCTCTGCAGTGTCCAAGAGACTTTGTCCAGAAAACAAAGCCCTGGAGGGCCCTGAAGAAAAAAGATCCTCTGATACAAGTAATAAGAGAACAATCATCCTGTGCCTGTATTTAGTTTATTTATCCTTTATTTAGTTGACAGAGTTTAACAAGAGAGCAATTTTGGCTGGAATATGAAAGAAATGGAACCCCATTGTACTAATTCAGCTGGCTCTGAGGTTGGTGGAAGTTTTGGTCCACATTGCATAGCAGTCTTCCCCAATTTATACTGTGCCGCTTACTCCGCATGAGCACACTGGAGAGCTGTGCTCTGTTTAGCCTGAGCTCTTTGAAATGTGAATCACTCCAGGACAGCCTCTCCCAGGCTAGACTAGGAAAGCTTATTATCACTGATTTACAAGCCTTTAGAGATCAAAATGGGCCAAACCAACATTTCCTCCCTTCTCCTTTAAAACCACAATAGAGCGTCTGTCTGCTTTTGAAAGTAGAAATTCTTTCCATAGTGATTTTATTCTTTTGCACTTCTACTTATGAATAATTTACTAATTTCTCCATATTGTTTCAAGACAGCCTGTGATTAATGAAGTTTATTTTTTCATATATCTACTTTTTGTTGTTTGGGCAGCAGCATCCACACTGATTTTAGGCTAGCTCTGGTGATGTTAGACTTAATGGGGCCATGCTGCGCCGTGTATGTATGTGTGACAGGAGCTCATTTCATGAGCAGAGAGAAATGAGAACGGCCACTGAGCTTCATGACATGGGTCACTTAAAGCAAAGAAGTTGTCTTGTAGTGGTGTCACATCCTCCTCTCCCCTTTTTCTTTTTTAGAACAAGCTCCCATTGTTGTTATTATGTTAGGTCTACAGAAAGTGAACTGCTGTTTCATACCTAAGTTTATTAATTGAAATCTCCCATTGTTGTTATTATGTTAGGTCTACAGAAAGTGAACTGCTGTTTCATACCTAAGTTTATTAATTGAAATACTGGAAAAATGCACACAAGCAAGTCTGATAGGATCGTTGGATTGCATTCTTTGTAAAATAGATTACCCTTCTCAAGTGCTAACAAAATATATTTTGCCCCGGTGCTGGAATATTACATGTGGGTTTTGGGGAACATGTAGTTTGAAAGGCATCAGCACAGGCCACTAGCAAGGAGCTCTGCTACTGTCTGCTTGGTACCTGCTGTGCAAATCCTTCTGCTGGGTTTTGTGGTAGAGAGCTCATCTTCAGAAGCACAAGGGAGCAGAAGAAATGCAATGGTATCAGGTAGACTGAGTAACACCTACCCCAGCTATTCCCAGGCCATTGCAGCAGAGATTTGCTTACCTGCACAAGCACAGAAGAAGCAGCCACTGGGGGGAACCGAAATGACTGGATCAAAGAAGGGATGCCTCGTCCAGTGCTACTGTTTGGACCTGGAATGTGGAGCAAGGCTACCTGGGATGTGGTAGCCTTGCTCCATGGGCTGGTCCTGTTTGTCCTCCCTGCCTACCAGCCTTCACCTGTGCACTCTGGATGCAGGAGTAGTTCTTCATTTTTGTGAAGCACCTTGGCCTGAAAATCATAGAATCATAGAATGCTTAAGGTTGGAAGGGACCTTATAGGTCATCTAGTCCAACCCCCCTGCACACTCAGGGTCACCTAGAGCACATGGCTCAGGGCGGCATCCAGGCAGGTTTTAAAGATCTCCAAAGAAGGAGACTCCACAANNNNCCCATTGGCCTTCTTGGCCACAAGGGCACACTGCTGTCTCATGGTCAACTTGTCGTCCACCATGACACCCAGGTCCCAAATCCTGCACTCTTAAGCATTATTGATGGCAGAATCTCAGTATAAGGAGGAGTTAGCCAGCTAAACACTGTTTCTGAACACTTAAGACTATATTAGAAAAAACTATTTATTAAAATTACTAGACTTATTAAACTTATTAAGTGTCAAAACAGCTGCCAGATGAGGTGTTATATTGTTTCTGAGACAACAATGGTACTACTTCACTGTATAAAAAAGGCGGGTTAACACTCATGTGTTATGCAGAAAATCATTTTACACAAGGCTTGCCCTGTGAGCAATTTAAGGAATAGCCTTGATCATTAGCTAAGCTAAATTTCATATCTACTCCTATATACGGTAATTGTAACAATCCTGGTAGTACCTGCAAAGGATGCAGGTAGCATAACACAGAAGAGGGATCTTGACCAAATTCATGTGAAAACAAAAACTCAAGGCCTTCAGAAGCCATATGACTATCTGCTCTGAATGAAAGAAGAAATTCAGCAATGCCTGAAAGATGCAATTCTTCTTTGCCTTATATGACAAAGACTTATAATGGAAAGATAATAGGACAAGTATGTATCAGAGAATATGGACTTCAGGCTTAGGAGAGCAGTTGAAGCATTTAAAGCATTTAGTTTAAGATGTAATCTGGATCGAACTGGCACCTCTGCAGTTCAGTTATAAACCTGTATGCACAGTACACTGTGCTAAGCCTCGTATCTGCAATGTGGGCATAAGCAAACTACCTTCTGGCCCATTGTCCAGTTATTCTGCAGAATCAAAGAGTTTGTTCTGGCACCTGCAGCCATTCTTTCCCCAATCCTAACCACATCAAGAGCATTCCTAGCATTTTCCCTAGGAGGTTACAATCATTTCAATCATAACTTGAATAAAAAATGTTGGCATTTGTCAACACATTAATAAAATCTTCACCTGGAATCTCTCTTTTCTTGCTAATGAAAAACACCTGACTACAGAAAAGTATTAATTGACATAAAATAGCTGGCCATCAATATCCAAACAGCAGATTTGATCTTGAGAAGTGTGCTCGTACCACAACTCTACTACTTTGGCTTTTGTGCAATAAAGATCTGGACAGAGATGATCCACAGGAAGGTGTCCTTTCTGTTGGAGAGATGCAAAGAAACACGGTGTGAAGAGTGCTGCCAGGATCCTCCCTCCTTTCTGTGGGAGTGGAGGAGAGGGGGCAGTAAATAGAAAGGGAAGGGTATGAACTAGAAAGGAAGATAAAAGATGAAGAAATAATGGCATTTGCTTGGAGTGCCACTCTATACTTGCTAAGAGCAAGAAGTTTAGGTGAAAATTATTCTATATTTCAAAAAATACAAACATGTTGAACCAGACACTGATAATGTCGGTGTCATCACGTGCCATTTTATTAATATATTCTATCACCCTAAAAGCAACAGCTAAAAGTTATCTCAGAGTGTTTTTGACAACCAGGCTATTTTTGGGATAGTATTCATACATTCCCAGTACTGATAGCCAAGGATGTACTGTCTCTCTGTCTGTGCCTCTGCAGGTGATGTCTGAATTAAGCCCTTTTACTAATTCATCAAATGTGTCCTTCATTCCGAAGAAGCACAATGGGAATCTCTGCATCAGGGACTCATGGCTCTAGCAACATTTAGAGGAGATATCAAGAGAGAGGTGCAGAATTCTTAATAACACAGGTTAACTGCTGTTCCAGGAAGATTTTGTTACTTTTCTTCAACCATAGAAACATTGCAGGCCAAGACTTTTAACCTTCTCACCAACACCAAAAACTGGAAACCCTCAGATACAATTTCTAATGCATTGATGAGATAGGGTAAGGCTGGAGTTTAGTCAGAAGGAATTTTTTGTTGTTATTTAAACCAAAAATACTGGAAAAATCCAGACAGAAGAATGTGATTTGGAACAGCAGCCACTTTTATCTGCATATGCTGTGTGGAACCTCTGCCTGTGGTGTCCTGATCTGTTCTTTCTGAACCCTTAAGGGTTCTGAAAGGGCTGCATAATTGAGCTTGTACTTCAAAGGGATTTTCAGTGGCATAGGAGAGTTCTCATGACCACCCAATCCCACTCAAAGTGAATGGTGCTCCAGAGGCAACCTCCTAATAGCAGAAAAGTGTCAGATCATCCAGCAGTCAGCACAGGGCAGAGAAATTTGAAAAGGGGCTCTGAATACAGCCTTGGTTCTGTTAGGAAAGTCTGTAATGCCAGTGGATTGTGAGCGTTTCAGTGCAGAGCATGCCCAGCTCACCCAGCCTTGTTGCCTTCCCTGCCTTCCTTCAGGAGAGGAGCCACAGCATCAATCAGTTCACCTGCAGCTGGCAACACACAACCCAGAGGCCTGTGTGCCATGCACAGCAGAATGCTTGCTGTTATTGACCCAGCTTAGCACAAGCCATTGTGCTACTGATTACTTGATCTAGGTGGTTTGAGAGAGGGGAATGTTGGGGAATAATCTGCAGCAAAATTAAGAAGCTGTGTTTTTCCTGGCTGCTTTCATTTCCCTCCTCTCTTTAAAATTTTCCTCACTTTTAAGCGATGCTTGCTGTGATCATATACTGATGATGAACCTGGAGAATTTGTTATGTTAAAAGAAGGTATGCATGCCAACCAGACAGATTTTCTTCAAGCTACTCAGTTCTACTATGCCTACAAGTCAGATGTGTAGTGCAATCTTCTCTAGATAAAAGAAGGGTCTTTGAAAGTGGAGCATGAGTTTGGGTGAGAGGGACACATTACTACATAGATAAACTAATCATAAAAGTGACATCTGAGGAAACTGGAGACAAATCACAGAGCAGGAAGGAGGTGTAAAGGAACTGTGTCCTTCAGTCCAGCCTAGGAGGTGAGACTTAGGTTAAAAGGCAGAACAGGGAAAAGGCAGAAAATCAGTGAAACAAGCTGTGAGTATCAGTGCAGTAAAAATATGGATGGAAAGGATGAGAGACCATAGGGTGGGCTTTCTGAATGAAAAAATAAGTAACAGCAATGACAAGGAAGAATGGTACTTAAGTAAAAGCTATCGTGATGTAAGATGAAAGGTGTATTTTGAGCAAGAAGCTGATCTAGATGATCTTCTAAGATCGTTTCCTTTCTATGTAAGCAAGCTGGCAATTTATGCATTAATGAGTTTTAACCATTGTATTTGTTTTGTGGTAGCATGTGGAAGATTCACGAGGTTACCTCCGCTATTGCAGAGTGTGTATATAGATGTGCCTTTATCCTGTACATATGCAGACCAAATCCCTTCCCCGCACAATGCTTCTTATTTCTGGTTTTATACTAATGCCTCAGCTAGTTTGAAAGATATTAATATCTTTGGCTGCCCTTGATATTGTAACTGAACAGAGAGTGACAAAAAGAGTAGAAAGTGTGCTTATAAACCAGTAAACAAAGTAATCAGCCTTTCCTTGAGTGAGGGACATTTGATTTGGACGCTGCAAAAACAAACAAAATACAATACTTGCTGGAATTCTATTTCTTCTGCAGTGGTACAAGCTGCAGTAAGCTATTCATTCCTTCACTCTTATTGACAAAGTACATTTGTGGGGTAGGGCAAAGTGGCTGGCGATGGTTTTGTAGTATCGTGATATGATAGTATCGTGTTTTTACTGGTATATGAAAATGTGGTAGATGTTGAGCTGTTGTAAACAGTCATAGTACCACTCAAGACACTCCAGTCTAGATCTCCCCTTCCAGCTGGATATCTGCTCCTAACTTTTTGTGCATGGAAGCTCTTCGTCACAGATCATTTTTACATGGGCTTTGTGGATTTGAGAGTGTCAAAAGTCTTCAAGTATTTCATCTCATTGTTTAACCACATTGTAATTTTCTGCCTAGTTTTCTTGTCTATTTTGGGTAATATTTATTACTCTGTCCTTTCCTAGAAAAAAATATCACTGAATTCCTATGGGAAATAGCTCAGGCTTCTTGAAAGATGCTCGAGAGTTTTGAGATACTTAAAAATTCGGCACTCCCAGAGATTAGCTGCTATTTCTGTGGTTTTTAACATACTTGCAAAGCAACAAGAAATGAATTATCTAGAAAGTTACTGAACAAAAAATTGAGAGAGTAGTGGAAATGTCTCAGTGTCTCTAGAATACTTGGTCTTTTGAGTATTTATCTGTCTTTATTTCTTGTATCAATTAAATGAAATTGTGTTCATTATATTTTCATTCTACTCTGATATTAGGTGACTACGTTTTATGTGCATTGTACGAGTTCTCTTCATCTGAGTCTCAAGATATCAGGTTGTTTAGAAACTCTGTTTCCATATAGACTGATAATAAGAATCTTCACATTCATACTTTTTTTAAAGGAAATTTGTAGATTCCAAATATGGGGAAAAAAAGCCTCAAAATGCAATGCAGGTATTCCTGAGACACTCAGAAACCACAGAGCAGAGGAAAAGGCTCACATACATTTTTCTTTTTCTTTCTTTCTTTCTTTCTTTCTTTCTTTCTTTCTTTCTTTCTTTCTTTCTTTCTTTCTTTCTTTCT
>JAUBOD010000193.1:794996-852250 GCA_032353885.1 Nothura maculosa
TCTTTCGTTCTTTCTTTCTTTCTTTCTTTCTTTCTTTCTTTCTTTCTTTCCCTAACGAGCATAATGTTCACTGTCTTTTTCTTTTCTCACTACTTTGGTTGCATTCTCCAGATCACTTCATGCTTAACTGAGGTATTTTTCTGCTTATTCACCTGTCCAGCAAACACCACTCACAAGTTTCCCGTTAGAAAATGTGAACTACAAAACATATTTTTGCTTCTAATTACTACCTGAAAAAAAAAAATCCCAAAAAGCAGCCATAAATTCCCTTTAGGTCTTTATGCAATGGGGCAGAACAAATCTTTGTTCCAGTTACCAAAAGTGCTAAAATACTCTTTTCCGAGAGCTGAAGAACAAAATACTGCCCTTGGAAACATACATCTGTCTAAATCTTGAAGCCCTTCTCAGTGCATCCAATTCTGGAGGAGTATTTTTAGCTCTTGAGTTTAGCCTTTCAGAATGCTTTGTGGTTTCCTTCAGGAGGGAACTCAGTAAACGACTTTCTTCACAAACAACCCAAGGGTGAGTACCATGCTCATGCCCCATGGAGTGCAAAAGTTCAGAGCACAAAAGCCCATTTCTGTGTCCCTCCTTGTAGACACAACCAACAATGGTTTCCTCATACAGGTCTAGGCCATGAACATAGGCAAAGATTCACGCCAGCACTGCTCTCTGCACAGCTTTTGAGCAGAGAACCTGATATTTTCTGTCCCTCATGTCTCTGACACCTGCATTAGGTCTTGTGCAGAGATCCTTCCCCACAGGAGCATACGCACACACACATGAACATGCACACATGGTGCACATGGACCCATGCACACACGCACACACGGGGCATCCAAGATTGTGAACATTTTTCTCTGCTGCCTTAATTAAAACAATACTGTTTATTACGTGGGTCTGTTTTCTTTCTTTCAACACCTCTGTTTTTAGGTTATAATTCCTTTATATCTTCATTGTTTTTTAATAATTGGACAAAGTGTTTCCCAGCTTAACTTTTTAGAGAATGGCAAGAATCCCAGCAACCATGTCACTGGGCCAGGATTTCAGTGTTTCCAGAGCCACACATTTGTCCAGGATATTTATGTCATATTTAGCTTGGTTACTAGAAGCAAAATTTTAACAGTGGAAAAAAAAACCCAACCTTTTTTCAAGCGTAGATTTACTTCCATAAATCTGGGATTAGTACCTTAGCAGCTATGTGTTTAACTCTGCATCTAGGTGCTGAGGCCAAGATCTTGGCCCTGTTCGAAGTGCTGTGAAGCACTCTGGCAGCTAAGCGTCGCCTACAGCCGGTGGGTCTGGCCCCGCAGGGCTTTTCTCATATGAGGCAGCAGCAGTTCTGTGTCAAATGGGTCTCCCCAAAGTCCCTGGCTTGGGAAGCATGCCTGGCTGCAATGTGACACAGCTGGGAGAAGCCCTCAAGGCCTTTCCTAGCACTCACTCGTCCAGGCTGAGTAATCTGATCTGGACATGGCCTCCATGTCAGCAACCTCAAGAGGCTGCTGGCAAGGGATGACGGGTCACTTGTGCTTCACCTCCTTCTTTTTCTTAACCCAAGAATAAGGCAAAGCAAACTCATCTAAATGCCTTCTCGCAACATTATTTTTAGGGAAGGGCAGACATCTCACACATATTAATGGCTTTCAACTAAATTTCAGGCTGAGGGTTTAAAATCAGATGAGAAGTACACCTCAGAACTGTCTTTACAGTGCTTGGGTGCTGAGGCTAATATGTGAATCCTGTGGGGCTCTGATGACCTGTGACTCTCACAAGTGCTAACAGGACTGGAAATCTGTCCTTCGCAGACCTGAAAATTTTCCCATACAGCTGTCTTGCTACCTCCATGAGAATATACATAGCAATCATATTTGCTACAACCCCTGCAAACACTTATTGTTTTGCCAAAAGTCATACTTTGCACAAAAGCAGACATATTTTGCTGACATTTCTTACAAGTCTTTACACTCCCCATACATCCAGTATTTTGGATGATTCTTGGTAGGATGGGTGAATGCTTTAAAATATACTACTGATTCCTAGAAAATGAGAGGCCCCAAGTGTTACATATTATGACTGCCCTAGGCACAGTCCTTTCTTCAGTAGGCCAGGTTGCAGACAGTTTACAAGCAGGGTGTGCCTGTTCGGCTTTCTGTGTTTGAATGGTACTCGTTCATTCAGAGCCTTTATATTCACCCAGAAACCTTTTGGCATTGCTCCCTCTCCAGTCTGTAGTCTATAACTGTCCCCTCACTCGCTCTCCTCCTCTACAGCCTGTTTGAGAGCTACTGAGACAGTCTATCCAGTATGCCCAAGATTCGTGATGTGGTTTTAGGTTATTACAGTTTTATTGTTGCCAGGATCACCTGCCATGGCAAGTAAAAATACTTCTACCTCACCACTGGGGAGCCCACTCACATTCTACCTGCAAAACACATCTTGAATTGAGCAGAATTTTGGTGTGTGGAGTCACTGCAGAATTATCCCTTAAGTGGGTACCCTGCTTTGCATATTTGGTCTTGTATATAGGAAATGTTCCTCATATCCTTTTTTTCCCTCATATCTCTCATATAGGCAAAGTTCCTCATATCCTTTTTAACAAAATCAAATAAACTTTTAAAGCATGAGTTGTGTATGTTCTTAATATCAAGAAAATCTTCAACTGCAGGAAGCTGAAGGTTTAACTCACAAACTGAAACTCACAAAGGAGGAAAGGATATTTAACCTCAGACTAAGGCTATATATGAGAGATAAAGCAAAGAGCACGTTCTGGATTTGTGAGCTGAACTACCTTACAAGACAACTAAAGAAAAGCAACAAAGATGGGGTTAGGACTCCACAGCTAGGACTAATAATGGAAGAAGCAAAAATGGGGACATGAAAAGGAAGGAGAAAGAGTGGAACATGGCCTTTGCTTCCTAGCTAATGTTATCCTCACTATTAGATATTAGATTGAATCCAAACATAGTGAAAAGAGAATTTCAGGCCTGCCTCCTGAGTGTTTATTCCAACTTTGTCTGCAGTGTCTTGTTATTTGGATACTCTCTGAGAGAGACACTACATGAGAAAAAATGAGCATCAGACTGGAAACTATGAGCAGATGTATAGGCTACCAGACATATGAAATAATCTTTTCTCACTGTTTAGCGCTGGTAAAATCTCAGCACGACACTTCAAGACAGAAAAAAAAGAGATAGAAAGAAATAAAAAAGAAAGAAATTCATGGAGAGCATTAGAAGCCTAGAACTAAGAATTAAGAGAAAGCTTTGGAAAAGTTGGAGTTCAGTGACTTAGAGAAGAGATGAGAAGAGATCAGTCTGGCTCCACATATATTGCATATTGGACAAAAAGTGATTGACTAAAATTGCAAGAAAAATTAGAAACTAGGAAACAGGTTTCAGTGGAGAGGATAGTTGAGCTTATGGACATGTTACGCAAGTATATTGCATACTCTCTTGTCTTGGATGTTTTAAAGAACAGATTAGATTAACACTTGTCATTTGTGATCATCCAAGTAGAATATTATGAAAGAAAATCAATGTTGTCCTGAGAGTAAGAAGATACCTCCTTGCTTCATATTTCTTTCTGATTCTTCTTGTTGTATTCTAGTGCACGCACAGAACAGTCAAGCATTTTAAGCACTGAAAGAATAATTCACAGGGTTTTAAAATCAGAGAAGAATTCAGGTTGGAAGGGACCTCAGGAGGTCCCTCATCTAACCTCCTGCTCACAGCAAGTTCATATCTGCTTTCTCATATATCTTCAGTAATGGAGTCTGCATAACCTCTCTGAATAACTGTATTCACTTCCTCTTCATGGACAGTTTATTCATGTCTTTCTTCTCCAAACTGGACATAGTATTCTAGATGTAGTCTAAGTGTAGAGGGGGATGACCCCTTCCATCAGTCACTGGTTACAGTGCTGTTTATACAGCCCATGATGCTGCACCCTTTTTTTGACGCCAGGGCATGCTGCTGGCTTGTGGTCAGTTTGCAAAGCCTCATAGGCCATTTTCAGCAAAGTTTGTCCCCAGGAAATTGTTCCCTGTCCCATAGCACTGTAGTGGATTCTTCCATCCTGAGTCCAGGCCTCTGCATTTTCTCCTCCTGAGTTTCGTGAAATTCCTTTTGGCCAGCTCCTCTGACCTTTTTAGGTCCTTCTGAATGGTAGCACTGCCCTTGAGTGTATCAAATGTTTCCTTCAGCATACTGCTATCTCCAGGCTTGGCAGGGCTGTGCTCCAGTACCTCGCCCAGGTAGTTGGTAAAGATGTTAAACAGATTGCAAATTTCCAAACTTTCTATAATCAGGACTGCTGTGTAGTCCATGTAGTATGTAGTTAGCATATTTGTCTCCAAGAAGGTGCAAACTAGGAAGAGTGTACTGTATGCCAGGCAGGTAGCAGTTGTGGAAATTAAAAATTTCTTACTAAACAATCAGCTAAATTCAAACCAAGGAAAAAGAGTGATCAGAAAAGTCAACCTTTATGATGGCCTGTTAAACTGGACACATACACTCAGAATCACATTTACACTTTGCATTGTCCTTTCTAGTTATATTAATATTACTTACCTACCCATCCCAATTAGGTGGCATTTTTTTATATTACATTGCTAGAGAATGCACTACCTGGCCAGTTATTCCCAAATGAATTGAAAAGCAATAGCTGATAGGCCACATTTTTATGTTGTGACATATATTTAATTTTGTGTGCATGTGTCTATAGGGATATTATGGTAGAAAGACTTTAATAAGAATAGTTTGTTGGTCCTCAGGATTCTGCACATACTTACTTGTTCTTATTAAGCAGGCATTCTGGTCTATAGCAACAATCAAAACCACCTGCATTTTCTTTGAACCAGAGCCTTGCTTTCAACTGAGCATCCTAGTGCTGTAATACCTCATCATATGCACAGTAGGAAAAAACAGTTACACATTTCACTCCCTCAGCGTGTATCCAGTGAAAATTTGCCAGGCACGTAATCATGCATGTGTCATTACAAGGCAGCAAAACTCATTTAATTGTTTTTTTTTTTTAAGCATTATTTTTAAATGAGGTACTCAAACTGTGAGGGATGGTCTGGGAGATGCAAAGAGCAGTGTGGTGGTGCCATGTGAGTGATCCATGAAGATCCAAGCCAGCTGATGGGTAAGTCACCTCGGATATGGTAATAAATATCAGCCAAGTCTCTGCAAGCAAGATATCCATGCTGAGCTGGTGCACCAATGAGCCCTGGTGAAAAGGCAAACCATTAATGTTCCAGATGAGCTCTTCAGCACTGTGTCTCTTCCACAGAGCAAAAAGACCCCGAGAATTCAGAATTTTTGGGACTGTTTAGGAGTGTTGAGGGATTTCTCTCATGTCACAACATGTGCTGCCAAGTAGGGAATTATCTCATGGGAAAGGTAAGGTGCAGAGGAAGGAAGAAGTAGCATGTAGCATGAAGGCCACTCTTGGACTCTGTCTTTCCACAGTGGATGTGCTCTTTCTTTTACTTTCCTGCCGGAACTGACTCTTTTTCCTTCCTGCAGGAGGCCACTCATAAGCATATGGCAAAAGAATGGTAAAAAATGTATAAATCCCTTAGGTACCTTCTCAGTCCTTCTTTACAGATGCCTGTAATCATAAAAAATAATATTTAAAAGGATGTTTCCAATCTCATTTCAAGGGCACAAAGCAAGCAGTTTAGTTCTCTGTTAGAACAGTCCAAAAGGAATACATGCAATGTGTCTGGATTATGGAGACAATAAATATTTGTATCCTTTGAAGTTATAAGCTATTCTTAATGGCAGTGAAGACTTTTACAAGGCAGTGCAGCTAAGTAAAGACTAAAATACAGATGGATCAATTTAGAGATTGTACCAAGAATAAAGGCCTCCCTCCCAGTTTAATCTAGCATGTCATGACAGCCTGATGTATATAACTAGTGTTTTAATAGCATTATGGAGTGCCCTTGCCCTTGTTACTCACAGAGTGGATTGTAGAAGCATAAGGTATCTTAAAAAGCGC
Source organism: Nothura maculosa (assembly GCA_032353885.1). Taxonomy (NCBI): domain Eukaryota; kingdom Metazoa; phylum Chordata; class Aves; order Tinamiformes; family Tinamidae; genus Nothura; species Nothura maculosa. The sequence continues at coordinate 801,006 of JAUBOD010000193.1, forward strand.
TTTTATTCTTCAGAGGATTTACTTTTCAACTTTCACCCAGTTCATTTTTATCTTTAAACTCTCAAGCACCCAAAGTATTGCATTCAAGTTTTCCAGTACAAAAGGGAATGACTTGGTTTCTTGAAAAGAGCTCTCTCTTTTAGTCAGATTAAATTTTAAAAAATCAGCAAGGCATTAAAATAAAGTATAAAAATGTTCCAAGCTCTACAGTACTTAATTTTATCTCAAATATATAAAACATGACTTTACATACAACTTTTGAGAAAGATGATAATGGCAGCAAATTCCAAATCTGTCTGATAGTCTCATCTGCTTCTTACTGATGTTTGTGTTTGCATGTAAAAGCAGCTTGACCATTGCATTGCATTCTGACTAATCATTTCTGCTAGCATACAAATGACTGGATGTGCTAGAAGTTATCACAAATTCATAGAGATTTGTTTCAAAAGCAGTGACTACAAGGTCCAGAGACAATGTCCTTAGAAGCAGGAATTTTGTTTTGGGCCAGTTCACTGGCATATTTAAATATAAAAGGAGACTATTTTACCTACTCTTAATTTGGGCAATATAAAGTTTTCCTGCTTCTCATCAGCCAGTTTCACATCAGTGAGAATTTACCCCTTTAAATTTTTTTTTTTAATTTATGACTAGGTTCATTTCTACTTAATCTTTTTACACATTTCCCAAAGTTTCTAATATTTTTTTGATCTCTGTGTTTAGCTCTGTTGTCATGAGGTCTTTGAAGCCCTGACCCTTCACTCATCTGGGCTGTGTTGGCGGCTTTGAGTGATGATGGTGGTAGTGGTGTCATTGATTAGCTGCAGGCTTCTCTATCCTGAACTCATCAAATAAGAATTTCTCAATTTCAGCAGATGTCTCTGCTTCTTTGCCAAGTGAGGAGTTTATGGACTAGTGATCTGAAAGTCTAGAGACTTGCCACTTAGTCCATGACCTGGGGAGCTTCTTTGACTCTGTAAAAGCCGCTCACTAGGGTGCGTTCCTATGAAATACTAATTTAGAAGTAATTTCTCTCTCCTGTCAGTAAGAATAGGACTTTAAAGGTCATTTTAAAACATGGATAGTCTTGCAGATACAGGCATTATTGGTGTCTGTATATGTTCATATTCACCTCCAATAATGGATGGGAAGTAGCACTGTAACTACGTTGTGTTTAGATGACCTTCCAGCTGTTGTGCAGCTGAGATTCCTGATCCTGAGCAGTCTGAATAAAAGGATCAATGGAGCATTTTGCCTTCTCTGTTTGCCCCATCTACATTGGTTACCTTTAGGTAGAAATGGACTGCAGAGTGAAGAGACAGGCACTGCACATTGAATTTGTACAGGATTTATACAGAATTGGGAAGCAGTTAGGATAAACATGCAGACCATGAACCTGGATATCCACCCTCAATTCAGTGATGCATCTGTGCCTGTAGAGACCTTGAGTTTTTGACACAGACTAACCTGTAATCAAGTTCAGCTTACCTGAATTTCAGTGTTTTCATTCTTCCTGATGATGAAATGAGGATCATGGGACCTAGGAGATGAATTGCTTGTGGAATCTCTCTGAAGACACCTGTAGATAGTGTGGTAAGAGCAAATAGTGCCTCAGAGTGAGATCTCTGAGAAAAGACATGCCACCAATCCCACCAATCCTCCACTGCAACTCACTATTTTCTCCTTCTTATTTGGAAGGGATGTGGTCTAAGCCCAAACTATGAAAGAAATTACTAGAGAAAGGATTATGAAAGAATTATTAAAGACTTGTCTGCTCTCTTCTCTGAGAAGAAAAGAATGTATGCTAGAGATCTCCTACATCCTCTACAAGTTTTCATTGTAGGGCAAAAACAAAGCAAAGGACAAGACAAAGTGGGTACCTAGTGCCCACACTGGGGCATGTATAGCATAGATATGTAAAGCTAAGTGAGATTTCCCCTGCTTTGGGATTCAAAACATGTTGTTGCTTTCCGAAATGTGTATCTAAAACAAGACCAAGAATAGGGATTTATAAATCAACTGAAGTAAAAAGAAAGAAACCATGTGGTACATACATCAAGGTGCAGTATGGTGAGTATTTACTTCATTGTTAAATACAATTCTAGGCAATAATAGGCAATGTGCTGAAAATATGGCCTGACATAAGGATCCTTCCATTTTACAAGCCAACCTAAAGTTTCCAGCTTTATAGTATACTTTAAAAGAAGCAGTAATCTTAATCCCTACAATCTTGACCTCAAATTACATTTTAGTGTTTTCTTCATAGCAGAAGAGATGTGATACAGATGGCATTGCCTCATGAAAATCTTCGTGGAAAATTATGTTCCACTGCTATAATGGCATTATTGCACACTGACTCTAGAAAATGCACAGTATCCCATTCAGTGGCAATCTATTTTCTTGAAAAAAAAACCCACATACACACATACACAAAAGAACAGGAATAGGAAACCAGACAGGTCACCTCCACCTATATTTTATCAAAATCCTACAGCATTTTTATTGCACCAGATCTTTAGACAACATAAGTTTGACAAAACTGGGATTGACAAAACTCCCAAATAAGATCTGTCCATCATATTTTGCTTTGTTTTGTGGTTAAAGGCAGTGCATTACTACTCAGGAAATGAGCATGGCAAAGTCATGGGCACCTCAGTGTCCCTTTCGTACTCATTTGCAAAGTGCAGCTAGGACGTGTCCCTGGCTTACCTGGGTACCCTCATGCGTGGTGCTGTACTAATAAGTTCTGCAGATTGCACCTTCCTTTAGAAGTGCTTAGGTCAAAACCCTAAGAACTCCATGTTATCTGGATGAAAACAAACCTCCTTAAAATTCAGCTTTTCTCTCTCTTTCTTCTTTTTTTTTTTTGAGGCAAACAGGTCTAATGATGGAAAACACCAAACTTTGGTCAAATTAGAAAAATAACCTCTTTGAGGCAAGCCTCTTTCCCATAAATCAAAACCTCTGAATGAAGTGCCTGCCAAAGAATGCTCTCTTCCTGGAACACTGGCGCAGAAAGCCAGCGACTTGCTTTGAATGTGCTGAACCAAATTTTACAGCTACATCTGACTCCTAGGTTGACCTCGAGCCTGCCTTTTTTTTTTCTTTTTCTCACAAATACTACTACTGCTTCTTCCAATTCATTGATATATTCCTTAAGGATTGCACATAAACTTGTAGATTTCTGGAAAAAAATCTTGAATATGAAGCTGATCATAAAGCTACCAAAACCCTAATAATACTCCCTGCCCATTCTTGTGGTATAAAAATATAACTAATGTTAGTCCAGTGAACAGCAAGTAAGACTCTGGAGGACTCTCTGGAAGCCTGTTTTGGCGTTACTTTTACTTTTCCCTGTTTAACTTTGTAAACCTGTAATTGGCAATAAAAAAGACCACACTTTTGCTTTTTTAACTAATATTTATTTAAACCTTACCATAAGGTGCACATAGTGGTTTCTTTTGTTTCCAGCAGGATAAAATTCATAAGCAGAGACCAATTTATCATTTAGAAATTATTTTGTATTTTTAACCTAAAACACTCAGTTTCACAATGTATTTTTAAGAGTTTTTTTCACAGCCTTTCAGTGCTCTCCACTACATGCAAGCTACTGTGTGTGATCTAATACTGGAAGCAGAGATCCTTTTGGATACAGCACTCTTTCTCACTCTGTGTGTAGTCAGTTATGCAAAGAAACCTTATACTGCCACGAATCTGGAGTTATTTAATGTCATTATTTGAAAGGTGTAGCTTTTTCACTACTGATAGAGACCAAGTAGGGCAGAGAGTTTGGACCGGTGAATCTATATATCCTGACCATACTTTACAGCAGCTATTTCTCGTTTGAGGTTAACAGGAATTTTGGCTTTTATTTTTAGAGATGTGGCAAGAAGGCAGCTTTTTCTAAGGAAAATAAAACAGAAATAGACGGTAAATTAAAGGGGTAAGGGATAAATACTTTTTGTAGAATGATGTTTGATTTTGATGTGATGTTTGAGGTGGAAGAGCAAACTCTTAACACTTCAAGAAATTTGGCTTTTGTTGCACAACAACCTTGTCTACCTTCTTCTGTTTTAATAAAAAAAAGTGTGGGAGAAGATGTGCATGTATGTAGATTTAAGGAGTGCAGGTTTTTAAACTGTTCATGGAATGCAGTTTTCACTTAATCCATCCATTCAAAATAACTAATATATTTATTCTGAATCTTACCTGGGGTGCAAAAGTAATGGTATATCAGAGGGACAAACCTGTATGAAGGGAAGATAAACCAGAAACAAGGAGATCAGACTAGGCAAAATACCACCCTGTAGCTAGATACTTGTTCTGTTCTTTATACACTTTCCTTATACAGGCTCTACTGTCTGCTCTCCAAGTGAGGATATTAGGATAGATGTATCTTGTACGAAAGTTGTTATTTTTCATGTGGTGAGAAGAAGAACATCTGGAAATTAAAATCTGTGTGAGGCTGGGCTGAGAGTCTTGGGTATCCTTTTAAAAAATGATGTTGAGTTTTTTCATCATATAAATATGAACAACAGGAAAAATCTGCAAGAGTTTGGTGAGATGTTGTGTCACAAAAGATAAAGTTTTTCTCAGTTCTGATTTCAGCCCTTTTATAGTGAAACCAGCTGTCGAAGAGCTCCTTTTTCTATTTATCACAGCAGATTATGTCTTCAGATAATATTTCACAGGATTCAAGGGAAAAGTGGTGATAGATTTGGCTAATATATCAGCTAAAACTAAGCACAGGATCATTTGCTGTGATAAAAATGTCATTTAAAAGACTTGGACCATTAATTTAACAGAAATGTAAGGGAGCATAATGTGTGCCATCTTAGCTGGCACTGACACCTTGGGACTTCTAGAGACAAAATATGAGGTTAGCCTGTGATGAAGTCGGGGCACCCTGGTTGAACTGGCTGCCAAAAGCTCTGGAGAGTACTCGGCAAAAGGCTCATCACCTATCTGCAATTGCATCACATAGTGGGAAGTGCTATGGTGTGCACAAAGAACACTGCACTTGGCAATGGTCCAGTTCTCACTGAAATTCACAGACAGGTTGAATTTACTGATTGCTGTGGCAGGAATAAGTAAAGGAGGAAAGGAAGGGATCACATAGTGTATTGCTATTATGCTGGTAAGCACCTTTCACTGTAGCGAAGGGTTGATGTTCCCCCAAACTCTGGAGCCCTCAAACTCTCATCTTCTGCAGCAGCATCCCCTCAAATCTCTAGCATGGCAGATGGGAGTCTGTGCCCCCTATCCAGTGCTGCATGCTGGGACACGCAAGGGGCAGCAGTGCCCAGGCCACATTGGACATGCTGCTGCTGCTGGTCAGTGGTGTCTTCTCTGAGACTTTGCTTGTGCAACTCAGGCACTGTGTCACCTGTGACACCAAGGGACAGCATGTTGTCTCTGGCCTTGGTGGAGCTGAGCCAAGAGGTAATTTGCTGTTCCTAGTGTTGCACTGAATGTGCAACACTGATTAAGGTCTTTCGGTTCTTACCATAGAAATCAAGTGATACAAAGAGGCTGGAGTTGGGTAGGAAACACATCCCTTTATCTAATGCGATTGGGACCAACAAAATCCTCATATATCGGAGCAATAAGGGAAGGACATAATTGCTTGGAAAAGCTGAGGAAACCAGAAACTCCAGGGATAGCAGGAATGAGACTGCAATGAGGTCCCACTGTTCAGCTGGAGAAGAGGACAAGGTGGTTCTCAAAATAACCTGGGAAGACTCAATAGCTTCTGCTAATTCAGTTGCTACACAGATGTAGACTCAACTCCAGCTGTGCATGTGTCTGGAGAGGCAATGTGGGGTGAGAGACACCAGAAGAGAGTCATAGTCTGATGACCCTTCAAGATTCCAGCTTGGTAAGGACAGATCTTCCACCATTAGGCTCTCTTTTTGCTGAACTCTTTATTGATTTATTGGAGAGCAGTATAGGTTTCTGAGGGACAGCTGCCTGGCAGCTGAAGAGCTTTATATATATATATATATCCCCAGCATTTCCATGTTTCTGCAATGACTTTCTCTCTAATCTTTCTCGTAGGCTTGCCCAGTATGGAGATTTTAATTGAAATCTGATTTTTAATTAATATTGTCCCTGTTCCAAGTTTAAGTGATGTTTCAGGGAATTTCAGTCTTTTGGGCAAAATCTTCTTCATACTGACTGTTTAACTGCCTTTTCAATTTCTTTGCTTGTGTGCCATTCTTTTCTATTTATTTCAGCTATTCTCAGGCACTGTAATTTTGGTATAAGTGATATTCAGTAGTTTTCTGATCCAAGGTTTTAAGTCATGTATTACTCCATGGGATTAGCCCTGCATGAAACCGCATGATCCTGGAGCAAACATTAAGAATATGTATCATGTTTTAAAAATTCATTTATGCAACTATTGGGTAAAATTAGAATCAGACAGGCTGATGTTGTCACAAACTCATGAACCTTCTTTAGGCTTTCTTACCTCAACCAAACCTATTGCAGAGCATAAAGTACACACAACACTACCATGGGAAAAAATACATTTTGTGGTAGGTTAATAACATGTAGTTTAACAAGTAGATAATGAGTAGAAAATCATCACATTACTGTGTTGACATATTTAAGAAATATCCAAGTAATTTAATTAGTGTCTCGGTGTATTTACAGTAATTTTCTAGGCTCTTGTGTTTTATCTCCCATGAGGACCCCAGATGGTTAAGTCACAGACATCTGGACAGCCTCTTTACAGGAGAGCTAGTATCTGCTAGCATTTGATGGAATCTGTATAGAACATGAAAGTGGTTCCAGATTAAGGAATGAGAAATGAGTTGTCCTGAGACATGATGCCTCATGGGTTAAGTGTGCAGAAAAAGCAATTAGAAAAGGACCATTATTTTAGAGTCTTCTCTGTCTCTTATAACTCACAGCATGTTCCACAACGTGCTCAGATGTTCCTGGAAGAGTGGGCTTTGTTGCTGATCAAAAGCAACCCCTTCCTTCTGTCTCATCCCTTGAATCATTTACCATTGAGATGATTATTTACATATTAAGTGTGTAAATTTAAAAAATAAACACATTTTGTGCATGAATAACTAAAAGTTCTTGCTATTTTAGAATTTCCACTGGCATTTAGGTACAATTTTATGGATATATTTAAGTATTTAATGAAGCTTAGGAACCTGTTACTTCATTAGTAAAGCTTAGTTTATGTGAAGGTCGGATGGCAAGTAATTAGGGCAACCTAGCATGTGACAAATAAATTACTGGTGTGTGTTCATAATTACTCTTCTGGTGGAGGGCATCACCATGAGCTTTTCATCTGTCTCATTATCAATAGTGATAATGAGGACAGATACTTAAGTCCTCTCAGACCACCACTTAAAGAGTTTAAAGAGCTATAATGTCAGAAAACAAGAGCTTCGGGCAGCTCTTGTCTCTTTTTTTTCCCCTTTATTGTTGTCCTGTACAACCATATTGCTTGTCCTCAGTTTCTTACTGCAGTGTTAATCTGCCTATCTTGGTTCTGATACTGACTTTCATTCATATGCTGATTGTATAAGCAAACATAAGCACATATTCCTATAGATCATCTCCCTTGCACAGGTAGTCGCTCTGAGTTGGCCTTCTTTGGGTGAATGATTCTGTGGGCAGTAGAGAGGTAATGAGGAAGTTAAGCAGTAGGAGAAATTATTCACTGGACTAAAACTCAGGCAAGTTTCAAAAGCCTCTCAATGGCTTTCTGAGCTCCATTCTGATTTATAATGAGATCCTTGGCCACATCAGCCTGTTGCCTCAGTGGTGTCGCCTCTTCCTGACAGGAGAATGACTGTTTTAGAATGGGCTTATTCAGGACTGTTTTTTTATTTTTTTAATTAAATATGTAAATGAAGTCAGTGGTTGTAAAAAGTGTCTAAATCACAATCCTGGAGATTGAAAACCTCTGTTTTATGGCAGAAGAAATCAGAGTCCTTCTGGGAAAGTTCTCTTCATGAAAAATTCCCTGAATAAAAGTCTTACCTTCAAAACTAGAATGTAAACATCTGTGTCTCTAGAATGTCATCTGTGACACCATTATAGTATAAATTATATATTCAAATGAAGACATTTCAATAAAAGAGAGTTAAGATATTAATTATTATTTACTTAATACTTGACTATTAATTACACATAATTGTAATTTGCGGAACATGCCCTTATGGTGTGGATTCTTCAATAAGAACTGGAATCAACAGGTCTTGTTCTCTTCTTGTCTGCATCATTGTAAGTAGATAGACTTTCTGATTTGTGTTGCTGTCAGAGAAATGTAAAACTAGTAGTGCTTACCATGTGTTGAATGACTATTTCCCTAAATTAGAGCAAGCAGCTTTGGAACCACAGTATCTCTTCAATGGAAATAAAATAACTCTGCCATGTAATTCAGAAGAGAACAAGCCAATTGCCATGGAAATCAAAGGGAATCTTTCCATTGGTCTCAATGGAAACTGGACTGGTCTTGGAATGACAAGCGGATGGATGTATTTTAGGGCAGTAAAAAAAAATCACTTCATGACACATTGCTGGCAGACTAGCCTTGGAATAACTGCATGAAAGAAGTGTCTTCAGTAAGGGATCTTTAATGAAGAAAGAGTAGAAGCTTGGATGGCATTTATTGTTTTTTTTTTTTTGTTGTTGTTGTACAAAGCCTTTCAGAAATCTCTTTAAACTCAGCACCTAAATAACACTAAAGTCCATATATTTTACTAAGAATTCAATAGACTTGTTCCATTTTGTATATAGGTGCCAATTTTTTTTCCCTGATAGAGCTTAAAAACATCTAGGGGAATTAAGCTTAGTAGCAGTGTTTCATCTACTACAACACACATAGGAATGGAAAAGGATTGTTCTTGCTTATACCAATGAACTGCAAGAAGGATCTGTGACTTTCCTCTGTTTTTTGTCCCTCAAGTCCTATTCCTTGTTGATCATGGGCCACTGTCAGATTTGGAAAATTTCATTCCTTTTTTTTTTTCTGACTTTTGAGTCAAGAAAGAACTATTTTTCCCAGCTTTTACAAGTGTGCCTATACCCTAGGTGGCTATACAACTAGCTAGGTGGACCATTATCTTCTCTTCTACCAAGGTGAGTTATTTATATCAGTAACACTTACCAGCTTTTATTGAAAGTAGTGTATGCAAAAGTTTGTTTACAAAAGGCATCGGTCTAGACACTGACAGACTTCCTCCTCTGGACATTTCTTAGGTAGCTGAACAGATTACTGCTTTCAGCTTGTCCACAGCCACTTGTCAGTACCCTTGTGCTGAAGGCCACTTTATCCTTTGATAAATCCCTCAATGATGACAGCCAAAATGACCTGAGATAGCTAAAATATATTTGCAATAAGCATGTGTTAGACTTGTGGGAGTGAAAAAACACTAGAGAACACTCACAAAAGTGAAAAGCCAAGTTTATCTTTTGAACATATTTAGAACATTATCAGGTATTATTTCCTAATTTTCCTTTGTGTTGTACAAATCACCTTTAAACCAATATATGAAAATTTTTGAAGGAGACAGTAGATGTCAGCTATACCTGAGTATGATCCTCCATTGCCCATATCAAATAAGACAGCTAAGACAGATTATAACAACAAAAAAACTCCTAACTTTCCAAAATATTCAGTTTTTCCTTGGTGCCTTCCATTCCCTGTCTTCTCTTATCTGTTCAGACTGTAATTCTTTAGGGGACAAATAGTTATTTTTTTCTTTGAAAAATATATGGTATAGCCGCAGAGCGCTAAAAGGAAGGAGGAGGATAAAAGTGTGATATGTACAATTCTTTCCAATATATATTGTAGCATTCAAAAAGTACTTTTCTGTATAAATGTGTAACTTATTATATCTGAGTTTCACTCATTTATTAGGCTTATAGGAATATCCAGATTCAGAATCATCCCAGTGCTTTGGAGAAATTCCAATTTAAATAATTATATTCTACCAATACTCTCCAGTTTTCAGATTTCAGCTGACATAATTACTTTTATTCTGTGCTATTCAGCTGACCTTCAGGGGTATATAAAGTGATTCATTTGTTTGCAGTGGATAGCTAGATAGTTCATTGAGATCCTATGAGATGAATAGACCTCTAAAAAAATATTAATAATGTTAACTGAAGGCTCAGTCATGGGTGCAAATGATTATTGACCTTTGACTTTGATGAAGTGGTACTGGGTTTAACAGTATTCCAAACTAAAACAGCAAAAATAATGCAAGGCAGATCCAAATCATACTTTTCTGAAACGCTGTAGAAAAACATCTGACAAGTAGACAATATTTTTCTTGTTCTTCTAGTGTATTTTAGTTACATTTTATCAATTTACAGTGCAAACACATAGATCAAAAGCTAGACAACAATCATGTACAAAAGCAACCAAGATACCAGAATGATAAAAGAATAGAGTCTAGCCAGAGCAGGAACACTTTTTCTTTTTTCTTTTTTTTTCCTTCTTTCAGTTCACCCTAATGTGCCTAGAAATGTAGTTTATGGTAGCCTTGCAGTTCCTCTTGACACCTGTTTTCCCTAGACACTCTAAAAGAATTTTGTACCAATAAATGCAAATGATTGAGAAGGCCAAACTCTCCTCTAAGGAGCTCTGACAAGCTGATGAGAGAGCTCTCTGGTGAAAGGATGTGGAGGATGAAGAGTGAGCAGGATGACGAGTTTGTCCTTTAGGACAAACCTGCAATGTGGGATAGTTCATTAGATCTGCAGGACAATTCATTATATGCTCTTAATATTTCCGCAAATGTTTCTGTGAATCTTACTGATGCAAAAGCAAACCAGGGAGCTGACCGACATCTCACCTTCCCTTTAAGTACTGGAATGAGGAATTCCATTGGCGCTTATGTCTTTCCCTCCTTCCAGGATGGTTTTGTCATTACATGCCTGAATGGATGCATGCAACTTTGTGACTGACAGCTCTGTTTCTTTGCTCTCTTTCTCTAAGGGGTAAATGATTTTTGTGATTAGGAAAAATGTTTGCGTTTTGGAACAAACGTTACAAATGAAATAGTGCCATTCTCATGCCAAAGTGACACATTTAAGATTAAGTGTCTAACTACATTGGTGAACAGTATTCTTTTTGAATTATGAAGTAGAACTATTGGAAAATGTTTTATAAAATTGATTCTGTAATTCCCAGATTCTCCTACTTTAAGACTGTGTATACATACACATAAATGTACAAAGTGCCTACGGAGGTTTCATAGAAATATTTGTGATCACAAAAACACACCTTACTAAACTTCACCTTGACACATTTCTAGACAAATGGACTAGTAGCTAGGTAAATGCAAGTGTGTATACAACTAGTTGTCTGCTCCCCATACGGATAACCCTGTGAGTTAATTTAATTGTCATTCTCACCTAGAACATGGATTACGAGGTTTCAACATCAAGGCAGCTCCAAGTTTCCACCTTAACTTTTAGGTAGCCATGCAAGGCCCTCTGCAACGTGCCCTAGGAATCGGAGGAGCAGTTCTGCTTGCCCCAGCTGACTTGCCCACTGTTTTATACGGATTTTATACGGATCTCCGAGGGATCTGACTTCTCTGCTCTGTCACCTGTGAGGTGAGGAGCAGGCCAGGCTATTCTCCTCATTCTGTGCCATTAGCAGAGATGAAGCATGCAAAGGCTCATGACCATGGGGACTGATGTGTCCAGTGCTGTGTGCCCATATTACGCTGCAGTTCTCTGAAGCTCCATAATAGCATCTAGCAGCAGGGGGAGGCCTAAGCCAAGCAGCCCCAGTTGAGAGCCTGGCAAGGAGGCTAAGAGAAGCGGCCACACAATGTGAGAGACGTGGCCGGAAAAGTTTAAGAAAGTTTCTTTAGAAAGTTAAAAAAAAAAACGAAGAAGAAAAAAAAAAAAAAGTGAGTGGATGCAAAGAGAGGCTGGGTAGCCAAAAGAGAAAAGCAGCCAGAAAGCTAAACATATGCAGCTGAAGAACTTAAAAAATTCAAGAGGAAGACATAAGAGGTGGCCAGAACAGCATTAACAAAACAGACTCTCCCTTTCCCTTCCCTGATCATCTTTCATTCCACTACATCCTTCTGCTCAGTTCTTGGCTACCCTTTCTGTCCTCCTCCCTCCTCCGAGCCATTGTGGAGGATGACTGCTTCGAAAGCTGTTAGCTCAGCCTCACACAGTAACAGCAGAGCTGCGTGCAATGACGAGATTGATGAGTGAAACCAGGAAAAAAAAAGCAAATATGATAGATAAACCAAGAATACAGCTAAGTCTAAAAGAACAGGCAGTTTTCTCCATTTAATATGAAAACACTTGCCTGTTTTCAAGAAAGAGGCACTTGCAAATACTTATAAGAATGTGATTGTCTTGACTTGTGAAAGTGCTGCCATATGTCATACAACTGAATTGTCAGGCTATGTACTCAGGACAACCTCCCTGAACAAAGCTAGCTGACGTGATGCCTTGTCGTTGCATAGTGAGGAGTGCGTTCAAGTATTCTTTCTGGTTGTAAGATGGCAACAAAACAAGGAAAGCATTTTTGCTCAGCTGCAACATTCAGGATTTTGCTTGCTGTTCTTGTTTGTTTTCACATGGCCGTTTCTAGAGAGCAAGAGCTTCTGTGTTGTGGCAAATGGACAAATAGTAAAGAGACACTTCCACAGTCAATTCAGTGCTGAACAAATCCTTTCCAGATGCAGTGGAACAGATTCTGGCAGGTAAGAGGAAATACTGGCAGTGGATAAGTGTTCCTGGAGGCACTGCTGGTGAGGACATTGATTTAAGCCGAAAATGAAGTCATTTTAGTTATGTTGCTTTTTCTGCCACAGTAGTGCAGAATAGGGTTCCATGTACTTCACTGTATAAGCACAGACCAAGATGCTGCTTCTGACTGAGAGATCACAGCTTACCTCAAGTAAGTCCTTACCTCAAGTAAGGACTTGTTGGAGTATTCGTATATCCTGGAAACCTCTATTGGACTAGAACTTTCTAGGTATACAATAAGGGCAGTCTGGCTGCTAATATATCTTTTTATTTCATCTCCATGGTCCTTAGGAAAACAGGAAAATCCTTGTGGTGGTCATCAGATTAGGGGATTGGCCTGGTGAAGATGTGGGTCAGCAGTGTTTGTAGCCTAACAACCCTTTGCATGCTTTGAGAACTTTAAATGTCCTACCGTCATACTCAGGGCATGTGAAATTCTGACTCAGATCTTTATCTGGAGTGATTTGACTCACTGTTATGTCTACATGTTAGAGTCAATACAAGTGTCAGTCTGGACCACTTGTTTCCTAGGCTAAGTTTGCTTGGTAAATTCCAGCTGTGCTGTCATGGGTTACATTTAGGATCTTCCAGAATTGCTAGACTGCTGCATCTACTCTAGATCATTTGAGACCTCTCCATGTTTTCTCCTGCTGAGGAGAACTGTATTCACTGCTTGAAACATACAGATTGTGTATTTCAGTTTCAGAAGGAGTAGTTGCCATGCTAATTGTTATATTACATTTTTATATTTATCCCCTTACACGTAAACTAGTTTCTCTTTATGGGAAAATAAGGTTATTCTGTCTTTCTTTCATGGGTGTTCATAACTTGCAGGCACAAAGCACTGTTTAACTCTTCCTTTTTCTGTAAAGTTTTAGTTCTAGCAGGACTTCTCATTATTCCATTCTTTCACTCAAGGTATTTTAAGAGGCTACTTTTTTTTCCTGGGACCATCTGTTGTTCAGAAAACACTACTTTTGAATAAGGCATATTCAAGCAATGTCTATGTTCAGATTCAAGGCCTGTGCAATGACAAGTTCTGCACTAAGTGAAAATGGTTTCAGATCTTCTCATCTGCACTATACCTCTATCAAGCTCTTGTAGGAGCTGTTCAACAGTTTTGTGTCTGTCTGGACTATCTGCAACCATTAAGGATGGCAATCAGTAGACTGGCTGGATGTATGCCAGACAAAAAAACAGCTTCTGCGCCAGAAGAAACAGTCAGAATAGGCAAAAATCTATCTCGAGGACTTGTGGCAGGGCAGTAGTGTGTGAGCTGCACATATCCTCCAGGATGCAGACACTAGTATCTTTTGAATGAGATGTAAAACCAGATATTAGCCATTTACAGCTGTAGAGATCACATGAGACCTTCTGCAAGAGCAGGGATAAAGATCTCAGAATGCCAGCCAAATCCAACTCTGGTAGTTACATTTTGCCTATCTAAATTTTACTGCAGTTTAATTTGGAAGACGTTACTTCCCCTTCTGCAAACACAGCTGTGTAGTGTTGCTGGTGCAGAATTTCTGCTGGTTGCCACCTGAAAGGATGTTTCAACACTGCGTGTACTGACCCATAAACATGCAGCCTATAAAGCACTTAAATTAAATTTCAGCTTACATTTGATATAAATAGGTTATGGGCGTTGTGCATGCCTGTATACATACATGTATATGCACATACATATTCACTTCTATATTTATTCCTCTGTAAGCTCATCCATACAGGTTGTTCATGCATGCTCATGTTCATTTATGGGTGCAATGCAGGATATCTTTGTTGGGTGAAATTATACTTTCAGATAAAAAGTAATTTTTATATACTTAAATTATATAAAAATATTTACCTACATGAATCATTATGTAATAACATAAAAATTAGCAGGGAAAGCCCCAACTATTTTTAAAATCCTTTCTCTTTCAACTAGTAGTTGGTATTGCCAGGAATAGCACAGTATTAATCAGTGTTAAATCATGATAATAGGCAATATCACCACAGGCCCTGAACACTAAATACATGAGGTACTAAAGAATTCCCAAGCACTGCAGAGTGAGTTGAGAACAGGATTATAAATTGTAAGTGAATTGATTAGTCTTCGGTGGATCTGACTGTGGTCTGGATGCAAAATGTTTAAAGTGGCTCGTGTATGTGTTAATGATAATTACGATTTATTTCAAGGTAGCAGTTTCATCACAGTGTTTTCATCACAAAGGCTCCTACAGTGCTTTATGTTTTACGTTTATGCTTTGCAGTTCAGAGCTGCTGAAGCACATTAGATGACGATCATTTAAATTAAGAGCAAAAAGCCACAGCATTGAGTGAACGGGAAAATTTCATCCGTGACACAGGGGCAGGTTCATGTTCTTATGAGCAGCAGCACAAAACTTGATTTTCACAGCAGCTCAGGGCTTTTAAGGGCACGTCTTAAAGACCCTTACTCAATAAACTGTCTCATAGTAAAATATAGCTACTACAGAAGGATGAAGAACTTGGTTTGCTCTGCCAATATTCAAACCTTATAGTTCCAGGATGTCTGTTCAGATCTGAGATTTAGACCACTAAAGCTGTCCTCTCTAGTAATGACTATAGCAAACTGTAATTGACAGCTGAAGGGCTGGATCATTGAACATTGGCATTGCAACCTGACTTTGTCTCATGCTAGGAACCTCAGTTCAAGAAAAAGAACATATTTTAGCATTCCAGAGCCTCATTGTTTGACAGGTGATAGGAAAAGCACTGCGAGAAAGAAGAAGCTTAATTTTACTAGCATATCCTAACAGTGAAATTAGCTCATTTACATGCTTGTCTAGGAAGCTTTGCAAGATGGGCCATTTTGATGCTATTGTTTTTTTCCCAGGAATGCCGTATAAGAAAAAGGCATACATTTTAATGAAATATTACATTAAAAAATCAAGAAATTATTTGAACTCCAGTCACATTTTAGCCAATACTCGTTTATTTCAGTAATGCACTATTTCTTTTTCATCTTATAGTGTTCATCTTTTACTTCATTGTCATTCAATCTCATTGCAGCAGCATATATTTTCTGGGACTACCAACACCCCTTTTCAAATTTCTGCCTGCTGGTATCTTGCTTTATTGTGAATCCTTTTAGAATCCATTTTAAATAGAAGGTTTTCAAAACTGTGCTGATGGCTGCAATCTTTCCTCTCATCCTCAGTGATGTTATTTTTTGAGAAAATACCATCAAATAATTTTCTACTTTTTATGTTGGAAAGTGTGTGAAGTGACTTTAGGGGACTGTATCTTTATTAAAAAATGCTATACTGCATTTATATGCATTTATACACTAAGAACATTCTTAGTGACTATCAGCAAAACCAAAAATAATAAATAGCAATGTGATAGTGTATAATAGCATAAACGGGGAAAGAATTAAACAAATCACATAGTATCAGAGAAGGGGATAATAATTAAAAATGGGGAAATAAGGGCAAATAAAGCACCTCAAACATTTGTTTAATAGTAGGTAGATTCATTAGAATCCTTCTAATAAATTATAGTGTAGGCTATTGGAGAAACTGAAATTATTATATGTTTATATATAAACTTTAAATAAGGTGTTTTTACCAGTTTTCATTTGGGAATGAATATGTACACCTACTACAAACTGGGACTTGACTCTATTTTCAACAACAACAACAACAGAGCAAGGGACTGCAGAGGCAGGTTTGCTCTTTTAATTCAAGTTTATCTGTAATAACTTATTTATGAGGTATTACCAATGATACAGAGTAAGAACTATCCACCACTAATTTCAGACTCATTGATATATGGTTTGCATTTGAGATCTTATGCTTTAATTATGTGTAAGCTAGTAAAATTTGTAATAATCATTCTATTCCTAAGGATAAGCACAAGATAAACAGAGTAATAACCCTCTCTCTAAATTAAGTTTTGTTCCCATTTTTTTTCTGTGATATCACATCCAATGTTCCGTCTTGGATAATATTATATTGAAGGAAAAACTTTGTGTTAGGAGAATATTTTCATACATCTTGTTTTGAAAATGCTGTATACTTCAGTGTGTTGTCTAAAATAATGTGGGACACTTGGCTAAACAGAAAACAAAGACGTCTAGCTCCTATTTCTTACAGTTTAAATGGATTTTTTAGCAACTATGATGAAATTGCTTTCTATTGCTAAGGAGTTCATATTTTTGCACGATGCTTCATAAGTTCCTATCTGAATCATTGTTTAAAATTTCTAGGCCATTACCCACTTTAGTTTCTTATGTCCTGAAATTAGCTGCAGAAACAGATCTATGTATAAATTATTCACATTTGATTAGCTGCTTTGTGTGCGTCAGCAGGGTACGGGGAGGCCCACAATATTTGTTTTTCTGCAAGTGTTCCAAAGGTCAATATGTGCTCATGAAAAGAGCTATGCATTTTGGAAGGTTCCTCGAGTTTGTGAAGGGAACTTTGCTACACGCCATTTGTTATGCTACCACTTAAAAAGTTCCAGGCATCCAGTCAACAAGCAGAAATAATACCTCAGGACCTGTCATCTACCACAAATTACAAACACTTGAATAGTTACACTGAACTTCAGGCACTTTCAGGCATTTTGGGAACTGCCTGAAAATTTGGTTGAGTAATTATAAACAATACATCCGTTTGCAAAAATCAGGGACAGATGACCCCCAATCCTTCCCAAAATGGTCTAAATACTTTATATTTTTAGTATTTCAATTACAATTCGAGCTTCTTAGCAGTTTTGAAGCTGGTGTATATTTCCAGTTTTTCAGGAGAAAATAATTGTAGGTTTAGTTAGTTACCTGAGCTGGATGAACTGAATTCTGAATTCTATTCTTTCCTGCAGTGTTTTATTATCCAATAAACACTAAAGAACCAGGTTCGCATGTGGAATGAACAAAAGGAAAACCTTATGTGTTTAATCGCTCATTCCTGGCTGAGAAAACAGTCCACGATGGTCTTGGCTCAGGAAACAAATCCCTGCATCCTGAGCCCTCCAGCAGAATGGTTGGAGACTTCCTTTGCTGATCCAAACTCTGGCAAGGCCAGCAGAGATGTGTGGTTCTGAAGTACCTAAACAATACCCATATCCTGTTTTCTCCAAATAGCTGGGCATCATCCTTAAATTCCCACATAGTCTTTTAATGCTAAAAATGACTTTGCCCCAACACTTGACAGCTCTTACTGAAAGTAAGCTGTGTTCACCTGGGATCTGCTAAGTGAAAAAATAGCCTCAGCTGCCTACCTCACACTCAGCTCTCTTTTATCTCTTGGATGTGGGTCTGTTCAGACTTTATACAGCTTGCCCTGATCTTAGCTATCATTGCCTCCAAGTCTGCATTCTGAACATGTCAGTGACTTCATCTTTCCTCACATCCACATTTCCTCATTCACAGTCACTTTTGCAATTTACATCTTTTATTAGCCAATCCCATTTATTCCATTGCAACTCTCACTGGGATTGATTCTGTGCAATGGCTTTTTATTGTTCTCTTTCCTCAGAATTGTAGAAATCTGAGATGGAAAAGGCTGATGAGGTCATCTTGTCCATTCCCCTAGCCAATGCTGAATTGTTTCCTACAGTCTAATTTTAAAATTACTCATTCAGTTGGGCTTCCGCCTCTTCTCTTAAAAGATTATTCCATAGTATTAGACCATATATCACAGTATTAGGAACTTTTGCCTGATTGATAGTTATCTTGAATTTTCCTTCCTGTGTTTTTGTTCCTTCATTCATAGATATATTCCAATGGGCCTCTCTAAGTACTACCTTTCACTTTTTTAGAGTAGACATTCTTCAAAACCCACCTACCACTCCACTTTTCAACATTTATTTATGTATTACCTTTCCTTGCCCCCAACCATACCGTGCAGTGATATGTCTGATTAGACCTTTATCCTTTTGCACCAAAAGAGCCAGGACAGCCATTTTCATTCTAGCTCATATGATAACAGGTACCATATGATGACAAGAACTCAGATCTCTTCCCTCCCATGTGGCTTGCAGTCATGTGCTGTCTTGTACTTGAGAGAGAGGCATGCAAACTCTCACGTTTATGTACCTACTGTGAAGACCTGCCGCACATAAAGCTTTTGCTGCACATAGGCGTTATGCTTTTTGGTAGACATGCTTATCTATGCAGCTCAAACTCTTAGGTACAACACAGGCTCCTCTAGTTGTTACAGTTGGAGCAGCATAAGCAATTGCCATTCTAATCTTCTTCAATTAAAATTCATGTTTCCATCAAAATCCAGCAACATCCGTTAATTCTGTTTGCACCTTCTACCCATCCAGACAAAATATTGCTCTTCTTCCAAAATGAACTTGCAGGGGAAGCCTGCATAAAGACATGGGTCTTGCTTGAAAAAGAGGCCTAGAATTATTTGGGTGATCTTCTTCAAAAAGGCTGCCACATCCTGAACTTCTTTCTTTTTCTTTTCCTGTCCAATTTTCAAATCTCATAATCTGTCACTATTTAGCTGTGATTTTTTCAGAAGGGCCTCTTGCCTCTTTGTGCTTTTAAGTAAGTTGCCCATTTGTGAGATGAGCTCACCTTCTTGTGTTGAGGATGTATTAAAGCCCATTATGTAGAGACCTAGAAAATGATTTGAAAATCTTGCCTCTGCAGTGGAAATCAAGCGATTGGAAATTTGACTATGAGCAATTTTGACATTTTGTTCTTCTCCCGTGCATGCCAAATACTTCTGGCCGTGAACAAACTTCTGGCCACTTGAACAAATGTGATTTTTTACCACACCTTGAGTTCACCTTCTTGTCGGCTTTTCAGCCTTTGTCAGCCTGATATGGACTGAATCTAGCATGGCCTCTAAGAGGTCAGTATGCGTGATGCCTACAGCTATATATAAAAATATGCTGTGCGAACAGAGGGCAAAAACAGTCACCTGATTTTCACAAGAGCTGGAGAATCTCTTGGTTTCCTCTAAACAAATAAATACTTTTGGGAACAGCTTTTCTTCACCATTTCCAAATCTGACAATTATCTCAGTGGGATTGGCTCCACCAAGTCCTGTGGAGCATTGGCGATCTGGTCAGAATAGAAATAGACAGGCCATGAATAGCTTCTGTAGGAGGGAAATGAGAGGGGTGATTTAGATGAGCTCACCACTTAAGAAGCATATGGGCGGGCAGGGAAGTGCATAGGCAGTATGGGCATGGCTGTCTGAGACACAATTACAGCGTGATATAAGATGTGGGAAGTGGAAGCACAGTTATAACAGAGCTAAGAGGTAGAGGGATTTCTGCCCCTCCACAAAAAAATCTCTGTAGTTTGAAGTCAACATGTTGCTCCCTATGAGACTCATGTATGTGGCTTTATGTGCAGTGCCCTGGCTCTGTTTTCTCCATCACTGCTTCCCCAGCCTATGGAGGGCTGTTTCTGGCAGTTCCCTTCCTGCCCTTTTCCCTGCACTCTCCCTCTCACAGAGCTCCTGCTTGCAAAAGGTACCTTGGGAGAGCATGGAAGAATCACGTCTCTGACCCATGCACCCAGACTGCCTGCAGGTTTTTTCCTTAAGCACAATTAGCCCAGAGCTGTGTTTCTTTCCTCTGATTTGCTCTCTGTTTTCATAGTAGCAGAGTATTTATTCTGTGTAGAACAAGGCAGTCTCTTCAAGGCTCTGATCTTAATCAAACTGAAATGACTGACAAAACATTAGTCTCTTTGGCTCCCCCTTTCACTCCTGAACTGTTGTTGTCTCTCTTCATATAATCTCTCCCTACTGAGTAGCAAGCTGCTATACTGAAAGAACTTGTCTTTTTAAATAACATCCTACAACATAGTTCACAGTTATTTGCCCATGAATGTTATTATTAGAGAATAACAAAATATTCTGTGTGGATTTAAGGGGATTATTTCTAGCCAGAGTGCTACTTCTGCAAAACTGATTTGTATTTTTGATCTAACCACCTTCCACTAGTCTATGAGATACACAAGTTTGCTTAGGATCATTGAAAAAATCTCGTCTTTTCCTGAAGAAAAAGAAAAAAAAAAGAAGAAAAATTCTGATTTAAAAAAATGCTTGCAGTGTCTATGGACATGCCTTGGATGGCTTAATGTTCAATCCTAAGCATTGTAAGTGATTCCACTAATATTTACAGAACTTATTCATACCTTTGGTTAGTGCCTTTATGTTCCTTCCCAGCTTTCTATCTTCAACAGAGCTGTGTTTTCTGATATTTTTAATGTCTCTTCTGTATATCAAGTGATTATATTTAGGTCATTGTTTCTTAAATTTTTAGATTCCCTTCTGACCTTTCTTCTTTTTTCCCATGCCCTCTTCCCAGAATAAAACTGTTTCTCTTATTTCTTTCATCCAGTTTTAGAGTTACTGAGGTAGACTATGAGAATATTTTCCTGAAATGAAGGAGAACAATGCAGTAACAAATGTGTTCTTTCACAAGTTAGCTAAGCATACTTTGTTTGTCTAGTCTGATTGGAGTAAATTATGACTCAGGATGATGTAGCTCAAAAGCATCAAGTGTAGTAAAGTAGATTAATGAAGAGAAGGTGAGAAGTGAAGTTCTGTACTTAATTTGTGTCCCTCTGTTGTGCTAGTCAGATCAGATAACTTGTTTTTAATTTTTAATTTTTGAGATTTCTTTCTTACTGTAGGATGGGAGTGATGCTTAGCTGGATAACCAGGAGTTAACCACTAAGTGCTACAGATGCTGGAATTCACTGGCTTGAATAAAAATGTTGGAAAGTAAGAGCACCACACTGAGACAGCACTTTAATGTTGTTCACAGTCATGGATATGGAGCTGGGCTTTGCTTCGGAGCAGGCATGTGCTAAATGACCTCCTGGTTTCGATACATATTTAAGGTCAGTTAAGGTTGGGAAGTATTTCAAAGAGTCATTCTGACATGTTTCCTCAGACTTCTGACATTGGCTTGCTGCTTAGTGGTGGAAGGAGCTCAGTTACACTTGGAGAAAATTATTTGGTATGGAATGGCTATGAGCGCTTTTGCAGAAAGATGTGAGCTTGTCCTGATTATGCTTTTGAGAGCTAGGAAAGCTCAACAGTGTGACGCTCAGACCAGCTCGATGCATCCAGACCTTCTGCAGGGCCCACAGGCTCAGGCTAGATACCTTGCTGGTGGGATTTATGGGCTTTGGACTGACTTTTAATATAAGCCGTGCAAGAGCTCATGACTGCTCAGAGTATTTGTAGAATTTGCTTGCACCAGCTTGCAAAATACCATTTAGACTCACTTCAGATGCAAAGGCAGATGTGGTTTAGGCACCTTTGTTCCCATCCAGACTGTTTCAAAACTGCTGATGCTTGTGAATGGTGGCCACTAGTAGAACTAGAGGAAATGGCCACAAACTGAAGCACCAAAAGTTCCGCAGGAACTTAAAGAAAGATTTCTTAAGAGCGAGGGTGAGAGAGCATTGGAACAAGTTGCCAAGAAAGGTTGTAGGAATTTCCTTCTCTGGAGATCTTCAAAACTCACTTGGACACAGCCCTGTGCCCCGTGCTCTAGGTGACCCTGTGTGTGCAAAGGAGTTGAACTAGATGACCTCTAAAGGTCCCTTCTAACCTTAAGGATTCTATGATTCTATGAATGTCTTTGCTTTTTGGATGACTGGTGTGAAACACTTGAAAATGGGTGGGTTTTTAGAAAGGACAGAACATCTGGACTCATCCTCACATTCTATTCTAACTCCTTGGAGTTGGAACACATAAAATCCCTCACTACTGGTGAGGAAAAGCCAGCTTGAGGGAGAAAGGTCAAGGCTGCATGGCTGCACATACGTTACAAAAAAAATGAGGAAAGAAGAAGGTGTATCGAATTCAAGGAGGCCTCCAAGCAGCAGCTCTTTAATGAACCTGGGTCAGTTCAACTCTCACCAAGACACATCGGCGCATGAGCTGGTCTATGTCTCTGTGCTCAGAGAACTCTGTGTGCACAAAATATCTTTCAGCAACAGGATATGGGGCTCTTCAACTCTGTGTTATTACTTCTGCAGACACAAACACTTTTCTTCTGAAATATATGCTGGGTTAGTGCCCAATGCCCACCTACTGAATTCTCAGGCTTTGGTTCCCAGGTTTCCTCACTCTGTCAGGGAATCCAGTAGTAATTTACGCAGCAGGCCCAAGGCCTGGCTCAAAAGCAGTGCTGTCTGTGCCAACGCAGTTGCAACATTTCTTTGCAGTAAAATCTTTAATGGGTCTGAGTATAGATGTGGACCCTTGAGGAGTGTTATTACTATACATATTTTTTGTATTTCCTTGCACATTAGTTGTTTTTCTTTCTCTCCTTTTTTTTTTTTGCAGAATATAGTTTTATTTAATGATACTTATACCCTGAACACCAGGATCACTGCAGTACAGGCTCCATTAAGACTAATGCAAGATAATGGAGTGAACATTAACTCCTAATTTTAAAGATAAAAGAACAAGCTAGCCTGGTGCCAGTCACAAGGATAATGAAGTTGCTGCAGCTTCTGAGAAAATCAGCAGCTTAGGAAGGAAGAAAATGCAGATACGAAGAAAATGGTAGGGAACTGGAAAGAGTGTGGGAATGTTGACGGTGGTTTGGAGAGATTCTAGGTATAGTAGGAAGGGCAGCCATAGAGGATATGAGGATGGAGCTAAGGTTATCACAGCAGGGCATATAAGACTAAAATCCAAAGGAAAAGCGGTTTCATCAGCTGTGCTGCTCACAGAATAATTTGTTTTAATTAAGCTTCCCTTTCATTTCTAAAGGAAAAATTGAGTAAAAATAAAGAAAAAGGAAAGGGAAAAACCTGAAAAAATAAAATCAAACCCCATGAAACAACATTTTCAAATATTTGGACTTTTTTTTTTGGCAGCTAATGTCCCACTCCCTTATGCCCTAGGAACATTAGTAATTAAAAGGTCATCTGTGTGATCTACTATGGCACCTCTTGTTATAGCTAATTTTTATATAGATATTTGCAGTAGAAATGCATTGTTCTCTCTGATAAGAAGTTTTGAGATGGTGTCATTTGCTTGCTGAAATCTGGGAGGATTTTCCCCCTTCCCTCAGCAGTGTCAGCATTTCAGCCAAAGTCTGTAAGAAGGTATATATCTTTTGTGGTATCTTTCCTATAAGTTGCATCCCATAGTGATATATGATGGAAATTCTTCCTCTGTGCATTATTACCTCCTCTTGCAGCATGAGCGACTGTCCTGATGAGAGGTGGAGATGCCTTAAGTCACCTCTGGGTCACAGAAATGGGTAGAGAACCTGATTCTCCCCTGTTTCCCCAAAACACTGCAGTGCATTTGGGTGCTTTGCAGAGCTCACCAATGCCAGGGGTGTCCGCTGTAGCTAGTCCTCAGTAAAACTGTCCAGGCATTTTGGACACCAGGCAGGTGATGACTGCTGGATGGGGACAGAGGGCCTTTGAGGAACTGAACTTTTACCCTGCCTTGAGGGATTTCATTGCCTTGTGACGAAATTGCTTTGCAAGAAAAAGGATTTTCTTGCCTTGCTTTGATTTCAGCCCCTCTGCTTGTCCTTGCCGTGTCAGGCACTGTGATCGACTGTGCTGTGGAGGAGCCATAGCCTGGCGTTTCGCCTGGAAAGGTCTGAACTTGGGCCCCTCTGGAGTTCTGGTGAGACAGATACTGCCTAGTTTTTAAAGTGGGGGTGCGAGCACCTCACTCTCAGTGGTTAGACAAGCTTTACATAATTAATTCCTGTCTTTGTCTTGGAGATACTTGAGACACAAGCACATCTGAAGAAAATAGTGATCAATAAAAACAGCAAAGTCAGCTCTTGTTCTTCAAAAAACATTCATTTTGTTTAAGAAAAGTGAAAGAAATAAAAAAGAAGGAAAGAGATAAAGGAAGGAATGGAGAGAAAGAAAGAGAGTGAAAAGAAAAAGGGAAAGAGAGAAAAAGAAAAAAAAGGGAGAGAAAGAAAGGTAGAGGTTTGTGCAATAAGAAATAACAAAACCATAAAATATATAATAAAACCACATGGAAAAAGAATATAGTTGATTTCCTGCATTTCTGTGAATTATGTTTCAGTAAATGTACAGCACACATACTGTGTTTAAAACAGATTTGACAACATATAAAACATTAAAAATATTATGACACTGGCCAATATTTATGATGTATATTTCCACATATAAAATATATTGTGTCATGTCATTGATTTTAAAAAGCATGGAAATTGGCCATGTCATAATATTTTAGAGCTTTTTTATACATTGTCAGGGCTATTTTAAATATATGTGCTCAGCATTTTATGAAACTTCCAACACATGGACATACGGAAAATATATTCTGCGTCCACAGGAGACCAGCAATTCAAATGTAAAGTTTAGTTAATACACATTGGCTAGCACAAAGAAAACTTTACTTTTCTTTTTTTTTCTTTTTTTTTTTTTGGTATACTTCTTGAGGTTGAACATATCTGCTTCACTGCACTATATATTGGTTTACCTTAGACTTTAACAGAGTCTGGCCTGGTCATGCAATTCTCATGTAGAAGAAACTCAAAGTTTTGCAGAATGGGACCATCTGACAACATATATGGATATAAAAAGTCTTGGGAAAAAGAAATGAAATTCAAGAGACAAATATGTAAAATCCCCAGTATTACTAATAATTTTCTTTCAAATGGAGCTTTTCAGCATTAGCTCACAAAGTGCACAACCTGCGTAACTGAGAAAATTCAGAAAATCCCTCTTAGAAGTGGGTGAAGACAGGGAGTGCTATAATCATGTATTTTATCTGTATGAAAACAGAAAGGCTGAAGGAACTGAAAGGTTAAATCAGGATCACATGGAAATTCTGGCGTCTTCTGGAAGTAAAATCTTCATGTCTGTTCTATGATTTAGCATTAAGACCACCCTTGGATTTTTCAAATTTCTTAAGGAGCGAATTTAACAGTTATTCCAGAATGTGTTTTCTAAATTGCACTGCTAAACTCTGCATTTACAGGCTTTTTTATACAATATGAATATGAATATACATGTCATTGCAATACAAATATGAATACACCTGCTTTTTTTATCTTTTAACTTTTCTCTTTCATTTTTCCTGCAAGCACAAACTCCTTTGCTGTCAAAGACTTTGTATGACATGCCATGCAATCTACACAGGGCGCTATAGATAGTCACCATGTCTTAGTGACTGCATGTTTCATCTGCTTGTTTTTGTCAGGTCCCAAGTCCAACCCATGCGAGACCACATGCACAGAACTGGAGATTTGAGGGCTTTATTTACTTTTTATTTTCCATATATAAGCAAAAAGTGACAGGTAATTGCTTCCAGCACACTGCAAAAGGTATCTCTTAAAGTCTTCAGAGGAAGAAGTAGCAGATGTGGCACTTGAAGGGGTGATGTGCAGAGCATTGCCAAGTGCTGCAAAAACATCATAATTATAGTGATTGCTGCAACTAAGGATGGGCAAAGGATGGGCGCAGTGGGGAGCAGAACCCTCCTTTTGCTTTAGCAGCAACACGGACCTGCCCTCACTACCCAAGGTCTTGTCACACTGCTCTAATTGGACAACTTAAATGCTACTTCCCTTTTTGGCTCCCAAATGCCGGGATGGCAATTCCCCCAGCTAAATATGTGCCTAATTGAAACAGCAGCAGTGCTTTAAAAATAAAGATCAACTTGGAGACCATTTTAAAAACAGCTATGTTCTGTAAATAAAGCTCCCCCTCTGCCTTCTCTTAAATTAGATTTTTTTTTTCTTTTGCTGGCTGATATGGAATGTTTTTTCAGCACTTCCAGGAACACTAGGCTTCTAGACTCTGTCCAACTGGTTTAGTTTAGATTTCCATTATTTGTTTGACTGATTTATCGAAATATTTTAAAGGGTAGCATAAAGACATGGATTCTCCAGAGCAAGTTATTGCTTTCACATATGCCTGGGGTTTTTTGGAGGATTTATTTTTGAGAGGGCTAAAAGAGGTGAGAGAAAGTTTGGACAGCATGTGTACCATGCTCTTTTCTTCGGTCTTGATTGTTTCTTTGTCATTCACTCCATGCCTTTTCCAAGCAGTTATTGAAAAACAGACTTATTCTTTGGGAAAAAAGACTAACTGCTGCAAAGTCCTAGATATTCAAGATAAACACAGAAACACAAAAGAACCTTAGTTTCTTAGAGGCTAGAGGACCAAATCATCCCCTGCTGAGGAAAAGGGAAGCAAGGAAACGACCTAACCAGTGAAGCCTATTGCCAAGTAAGGAAAACAATTTGAAAGCACAGTATGTATTTGCAATTAGAAACAAAAACTCCATTTCATTCTCTCTGTGGACAAAAACTTGGTCAGTCAGGAATTAAAAGTAAGAGCTTTCCTTGTTCCTTAGGAAAATATGCACATTGTGGTGGCAATGAAAACTGGGAGTTT
Organism: Nothura maculosa; assembly: GCA_032353885.1. Lineage (NCBI taxonomy): Eukaryota > Metazoa > Chordata > Aves > Tinamiformes > Tinamidae > Nothura > Nothura maculosa. Next base: position 828,127 of record JAUBOD010000193.1, read on the forward strand.
TACATATCTTTATCTGCAGAAGTTGTCAGACTTGGGCCCCTTTTGTTACAGTTGGGGCACTGAGACTAAATTTAAAATCTAAGCCACTATAGTCAAAGGAGATAGAGGCAGTGAGTAATCCATGAAAGCTAAAGCAACTGAGAAAACATGTCTCAGCAGGAATATTGGATGGCGTGAGGACAGTTAGTCAGCTGTGTGTCCAGCTGCTTAAAGATGCAGCAAGGCAATCATTACATGTTTTGAAATGTATATAGCAGAAGTACGGCAACTACCCATTCTAGGACTGCGCTGTTTAATCCTCCCTTTTGAGAGGATCACATTTGCCTATATCCATCAGAGCAACTGTGCAGTCTTTTCTTCATGATAAACAAAAATAAAGAGCAAATGTTTATGGTAATTGATCAGAAACACAAGATGTTCAAACTTAAAGGGCATTCAAGCTCCAGATCCATGCCCACTTTTGTAGTTTTATGGAGAACATTTTCCATTAGCCCTTCAAGGAGAGTAAAATGTTACATACTATGCCAAGCCTAAGACATAAAACATCCCAAAGAAATCATTTTAATGATTTCCTCACTGCCCACGTGGACCCACATAACAAGAAAAAGGAGTGCTGAGAATATCCAGGCTGTAGAGCAGGACTTGATCTTGCCATCTGTACCCTCCAGACCACCCTCCCTTGTTCTCCATTGGCCTGCCTTTCGATGCCAGAGCCCTGGACTCCTGGCAAGACAAAACCTAGCATTTCCAGCATTTCAGAAACAGGCCACTTCACTTCTGCAGGGACCAAAAATGCTTAGTGAATGCTTCAGAGCTCAGCAAAGGGGAGAGTCCTTTCTACGCAGATGCTGTGTTGCAGGGCCTCTGCTTATCCCCCATCACTAACACCTTCTTGAATGTTATTTCTTACCTGGAAGAGTCAGCAGATTTCAGTCTGAGAGGATCTGGCCATTAGTGAGAATGTTCAGCAACACCATGGAGTAGACATGAAACATCTGGCATGATCCCAGATACACACAGCCTGGAACATTTAATAGCACTCCAGGGATGAAATGACCAAACTGTAAACTCCCAGCTCCTTTAGTTTTCATTTTTTATAAGTGCACTTTTAAGCATACAGTGCATAGATGCTTTGTACCTATTTTGTCTCTCTGTTTTTCACTTGTGACTCCTTGGGGCCCAATTGAAAATAAATTGTTCTGCACCATTTACTCAGATTTTTGGCAGGATTTTTCTAGGAAGGAGCAAGGAATGCTCTGTTTCAACATGAATTTGCTCACAGGTCAATCCTTCTGCAATGCACACACTTTAGGAATCAAAAATTACAAGATTGCAAGTTTATTTCCTCTGAGAAGACTGCACACACATTTTCTTCTCTGCCTAACACACAGACACATGTAGACACACACATGCCACACAAGCACGTACAAACACCAAAGTGACCTTAACTGGTGCTGTGAAAAGTGTGGCAAGGCTATTAAACAGTAGGCAATCTCAAATATCAGTTTGCATGGTATATGTTCATATATATATACACACGTATATAAATAAAAGTAGTTTCTTCTTTTCATACCTGTCTGGACCTGGTGAGCATTAGAGAAAATGTAAACTCTTAATAATGTGATGAATACCAAAACAAAAGGGTTTTAGTTCTTACTGTAAATGTGTCAGGACTCAACTGCATTTCCACTTGAGGGTGCTAAGAAATTACGTCTTATGGAACTGAATGTACAAGATAGATGTGATTTAATTAATCCAGCTATTTATGTTTACCATGTCTACATTTTTCTTGGATTAACTCTAAAATTCACCCCAAAATGAATACTTTGTAATGATAGCTCCAGTAACACTTCTGTATATTGTCCTCTGCATTTTTGTTGGCTTGCTGACTTCAGCATTTTAATACTTAATATCCTGTGAACATTTCTGTGTTTTATAGTTCCTTATGCAGTGGAACAAGGAGGGAGGAAAGGGCCTCGGCTCTCTAATAAGGAAAACATTCTGTTTTACCGATATGTTTTTGTCCTCTGCTAATCATTTTTTTTCCTAATTTACTTAAGCCTAAGGATGAACATCTATCTTTTCAGAAGTGAAAGAGATAGATGGCAATGTGCGTAAGAAGTTTGATTATAATTATTTTATTTCCTAGGCTCCACATAAGGCTCATTTATATGATGGGAGGAGATTAATACCTTTGGGTTACTAGAGAAATATGCCAGGTCTATAACTGCCTTATCTGGAGAACTACTAACTTCCTTGGTTCTATCCTTTTGCCAGATTTCACCTTTTATATGCCACGTTTAAATAAAAAAGAAAAATATTCAAAATAAATTTTGTTTAAGAGGTGAGCCCTCACATTTCTGTAGATGAGTGCAAGCAAAGAAGCAGTGAATCTGCAAGCAGGTGGTTTTAAGCTGTTTTGGAGATGGTGGAGAGAGTGAGGAGAAAGACTGTGTTTATAGAACTCTGCCTGTAAGTCCTCTAGTTGCCATCCATCCAACTAAAGAAAAAACAACACAAACCTGAAAAAGAGGAAATAGTAGCTTATTCAATAAAACAACTGATGAAATATTAAACATGTATTTGAAGCATTCAACATTTGAGACATTCAAAATATTCTAGTTAAAAAATATGGAATATTCTAGGCATAAGATTGGGAAAGCACTTCTTGAAAGGCCTAACAATTTGTGTGTTTCAACTGCAGTTGTGAGAGACTTGGCTTTAAATCTATGACCTTTCAAAGTTACATATTTGAGGAAATAACCTCTTTATCTTTCTTGAAGCTGAGGCAATTTGAAGAGATGCCTGGAAGAAACATTTCATTGGGGAGTTTTGACCAGTTGGTGATGCACGTTGGCAGAGAACTGTAGGTTCAGGATGAAAGGAGCACAGCGCTCCCCAAAAGGCCTCAGTTCTTGCGTTCTCCCTGTATGCTTAAGCATTTCCCCTGGTTGTGCTCTGTTTCAGTAGGTTGGATCAAAAAGTGACTACCTTTTCTGGAAAGACTCCTACTGACCTCAGTGGCCTTTGGATCTCCTAGATCAGGAGGTAGCCACAAGGAAAGGGAGGAAGGACCTACTCCGCTCATGTGGCCTTTTGGGCCTACTTGCTTTCAGGCCCAGGGAGTCTGAAAGGATTTTGAGCATCCATTTTGGACACTTGCAGAGCAAATCCATGCAAGAAATCTCTTCTAAGAGCAAAAGCAAACAAAGCCCTTTCTATAGCTCTTGCTAGGCACTGTTTATAAAGTGAACAATTTGGAAAGGGCTTGTTCCATATTTATAGCATTTATAAAAATAGATCATATGGCTTAAATATGATACTGTTTCCCACTTTGGGGAAAGCAAAATCTTTCCTCTGGAGTATAAAATATTTCCAAAACGGAGGTCCGTAAAAATTCAGAAAAAAGAATGCAGTTTATAAAAAGCATGCTGACATTGTAAAAAATTAATAGTATGCTTGGAACCCTTTGAGTTTCTAAAATGGTCAGTTCAGTAGAAAATAATGCCACTTTCTTGTTATAAAATTGAGTTGCCTCTCTTAGGTTTTTCCCTAATGAAAGCATTTTTGGAGAGAATAAAGCTCACATTGAATGTTCACAGCCCATCTCCCCCTCAGTGTGTAATTTAACCACCCAACCCTGTGGCCTGGAACTCTTTCGATTACAACTTTAATAGTTATTTTGGAAAAAAATGGTAGCCAAATATTCAACCTTTAGAATATTATGTATGAGAGTTTTTATTCTCTTGAATGTCATAGGAAATTATGATGACTCTGTGTGAGAGAAGCGTGTGTGTGTGTGTATGTGCACGCCTAAGCAAAATAAATTTACTATTTCATGCTACTGGATTCCATTACTTGAAATCTTGACAGCTATAGTTCTGGGAGGGGCAAGGAAGCTGGGCCAAATTCTCAGTCACTCTAAAGTGGGTCATATTAATCCTGCTTTAAAGATCATCTCTATAAATAGACCAGAAAATAAAGTGCTGGGTAGTACTCGACTCACCCTGGCCTGGGTTCTGTTATTCCAAGTAAAGAAGACATATTTATGTAGTGGGGTTGCCCTTAAGATATGTTTAAAAAAAAAGGAAGAGCTTTATTATACAGAAGCCTTTTAATTTTTTTGTACTCACAGTTAGGTTGAGCAGAAATCACCGACAAAATAAGAACTGTATTTTTAGCTGTCAAGAACTGAGATTTTTCAAAACTGCTTAATGTTTTATTGTTTTCTCAAATTAGCGACAGAAGTTTCAGTGGCAAAACACATGATATTCCTGATTAATTAGAACCAGGATTAGGTCTTCTAATGGAGTGAGCAGGAGTTCACCATCAACTTAAAAAGAGGCAGGTTTGAAAGAAGATGGATAGATTTCAGTGCTTGTTTCTTTTTTTCTTTCTCCAACTTACAGATCTAGCCTTACAGAACTTCACTTATCTGTCTGTCTATCTATCCACCTATCTATCTATTTTAGTATTTTATGTGCATTTTTATTATTAGAAACGCGAAAAAAAGAATCATGCTAGGCACTGAAGACTTGAATGTCTTTGTAAACAATTGAATTGGATTTCATTTCATAAGCATCTTCCTTTATAAATGGCAAAGCAAATGCCTTTCTGTGATTATGTAGGCATTTTATTTTATTGTCTTAGGTTGCATTAAGTTCCAGTACACATTTAGTGCACTATAGTATAGTATAGTACTACTACTACTATATTAATTAACGACAACTGTACTAGGCTGTGAAATGTCATAGATTGGGAATAAGACTAAAATCCCTTAAGAACAGAGTTAAAAATATGTTTGCAAAACTTAGAAAGTAGGAGGTGCCAAATATATTAGAAATTCATCCTAATATCATCAGTTTGAATCCAAAACTTGAGTCCAAGTTGCATACAAAAGTATATCTTAGAAAAATCTCTCTTTTAATTATCTCTACAATTCAGACAAATGAAGACTTTCCAACACCACACACAAGTCTATTTTTATGCATATTGAATATGAACATATAAAGGATAATAAATCCAGAAGATGAAATTGTGGAAAAACAAGGCAAATGATCAAAGTTCCTCTTGCAGCTCATCTATTGTTTTCCTTTGAAGGTTTAAAGAAGATCTTCACCTTTTCATGTTGCTGTTTCAGTATTCATAATATGAAGTTCCTAGGTGTCTCCTATCCAATGAATATGTTGCTATGTAGATTATTTATATGTGTTGGGTATAGTTATTAATTCTTCCCTTATATGTCTTGGAAGATGTGATGTATTGCCAAAGTTACATATTTATAATTCTCGGTTACATTATCATAAGAAAATATTTACATCAGTTAACCAGTTTCTATAATTCGTATTTATCAAAACAAGACTTTTCTGTACCAAAGATAAATTCCTCCACGAGGTCCCCTGCAGAAGGAATAGCATTCTCATATTTAAATGATAAACCTTCCCAAAGCAATTCCCATGCTTTTCCTGAACAACAAAAATATCCTTTTCAAAATATCCTTCCCTCTGCAGCATAGACTGTTACTTTCTGCAGCTAATAAACAGATAATTCATTCTTTTCAGATAATTCAAGCTTTTCAGAGCTTTTACATAGCTCAGAATTTGGAGGAAATACTACAGAAAACATGATTTGTTATCTAGCTACTGGCAACGTGAAGTCCTCTTATGGGAGTCTCCATCTTCTTTTCAAATGCATAATTATTTTAGTCCATCTTTCATATGCAAGGAAATCCAGGGTTTACTTGATCATCTGCTATGGATTAAGTTATATTGGATGAAGTAAGATGAGTAGATGCTTTGCACACTGTGTGCATACTGAGGTACCAAGATCACTGTCACTAACAGCACTTTTATACTTGTATTTCTGTTTTCAATTCTGGATTCTGTCCACTTATAGCACATTCTGCTTCATCTTCTTTGCTGGTCTGTCTCTCCAAAAGACTACATTCAAGACCATCTCTGCAGCAAAATGGCAATATCTTCTACAGATTGATGAATCTAATCCAAGTAACCTTACCTAACTTCTTTTGCTACTTGAACGAGTTTTAAAATTCTAGAATGCTACTACATGTTTCCTAGATTTTATTAGAATTACTATGAGAATATGTTTCATAGGTTTTATTAGAATTGCATGTTATATGCCATGAGCAATGAAGCGTGGCTTGTAGGCTTAGGCTCATTCTTATTCTTCCCCTCCAGTGCTGCTTGCATAAAGGGGTAAGACTATATTATTGTTTCATAGAATTGTTCCTTAGTAACAGAGTGATGTAGAGGCTGGTTGTATGTGCATAGGAAAGCACACATATCCTCTGCTTCTCCCTTCTCCAAAGTCTTTGTGGAACAATGTCTGCAGCAAATGAATCTTGTTTCATTGGAAGAAAGCCAGCAATATTTCGAAGGAAAAAATTATTTTAAGAAGGGATATTATTTTTAAAAATTATATATTTTTCCACCCCTACCCGGAAACTAATGCAAAAAAGAGCGTTTTCATTTGAGATGAAGACCTTTTTTGTAAACCTCTAAAGTTTTTTGAGGTTAACCAATCATTATGATTTATATACCCATGTTATCACCAAGAGAGAATACTAAGCTAAAATAATAACAGCAAATGTTCTTACTTAAGACAAATGATTTGTCCATAATATTTATGAATTCTTCTCTGTGCTGAAGTAAATCTGAAAAGGGACATTTGAGAACTTTATGGTGATGAGTATGACCATCACCTAGTCAGAGTTTTAGAGAGAAAATTAAAGATAACTACAAACATAATTACGCATGTATGCATGTATACATACATGAAGAAGGTTGTTATGAGACTGCTAATACCCCTCAGCACCGAATGACTAAATTGTTTTAAGGATATCAAAGAAGTAGCTGTGAAAAATGTGTTTTATTTAGAATAATTTTCAATATTTCTTAAAATGTATTATATTTTTCTGTATTTTTTTGATCGCAAAATATATATTCAGCTGAATTTATATTCAGCTGAAAAGTAGATATTCACTGTTATTCATTGCACCTATAAAAAGCTACTGCTAGTATCCTTGATTTCTGTAAATTGAAAAGTAAAAAACAATTGTACTGTTTTCTTTAAAATGTCTTTTACTCTCAGAATTTGTTTTTTGAAAACCCAAATTGTGTTGACCATTGCTGGGTAATCCCCATTCAGGTCCCTGAAGAGATCTGGCATTAACAGGAGGCCTGAGTAGGTCTATGATATGCCAAGGAATAAAAAAAAAATCATGTATGAGACCTGACAAGATCAGGAGAAGGTTAGAAGGAGCAGAAAGCTTCTCCTTCACTGTGGAGATCTCAAGTTAATAACAGACATATTCTTTTCTGCTCTGGTTATTTTGTCTGCTTATAATCACCTCTGTTCAATGGTAAAAACAGTAAATGTCAGCTCTTAATGGTCAAAAGTGCTTTTACGTGTCTTTAAAAGAGTTGAAAGCTTTTCTCTGCATTTCAATTAGGATAAAAGTAGAGCTGCATGATGCTTTAAAAATAAAAACTAGATAGGAAAGCATCCTTAAACTGTGTTCCTTCTTTCTCAGAGAAAGAAAAAACCTCTGTGAGCCACATGTTGGGTTAACCTCATTCGTAGTAGGAGGGTTAAAATGATGGGCTGGAAACCCATTTCTAGTAAAGCTAAAGTTAAAACTGATTGATGTTGAGGGCCAGAAAAAAAATCTTTAAAAAGGCCTGTATTTTGCTGCAAGAAAGGTTACATATTATGAGTATATAAGCAACAGAAAGATTAAATGTGCAGTTTGATGTCTGTAAAAGGTTAAAAAGGTTTCATGATGAGAGGTAATAAAATAAAGGATATAAAGTGTCCATGTTTTTTTTCTTTCTCGGGATAGAAGATAAGTGCTCCTTAGCTTGATCCCTAGTTTAAAAGTACAAACAACTCTACACAAACAATATTTTTTTTAGTTTCAACACAGTGTAGAAACCTTGCCGAATTGAAAACGCTGACAACTAGACTTCAAAAATAGTTTTGGATGAACTTGGATTACGAGTAGTTCAACTGTGCTTTCCAAAAATGGACATAACAACTGGAGACTTTTTTGCCCCCATCCAAGAGGTTACTGTGGTCTGTGGGTTTCTTTGTGTGGGAGCTTGACTCTTCATACACAGAAATATAGGAAAACAGCTTCCAATAAGGCACAAAAATAAAACAATATGTACTGTAGAGTCTTCTGAGGTCTTGGGAATTCTGGGAAAAAATAGCTGTTAACACTATGGAAAAGGAATAGATAAAGTGTTCCTGAGGAGTTTTAGGTAAGGCATCTGATCCTCTTGCCAGCTTCAGTGCACATAATCTATTAATTGGGAATAGTTATATTAGCTGCTTTGCTAAACATAGTGTAAAACATAGATTTTGGAACAAACATTAAAACTGAGACAATGTTGTACAGAGTGGTAGAGAAAAATTGTCACTTTCTGCTTTGGAGAAACAAAAAGATGAGACATGACAAATTCAGACCAGAAATCTGACATTAAATACACTGTAGATCGAGCTTAGTGAGAGCAAAGTTTTCCAGGACACGAGGCTGAAATTCAAATGAGATTTCAAGGCTATCCAGCGGTTTGGGGAAGTCAATGGGAGTCTTTCTACTGCAAAAGGTCCATGCCATATGTGCAGCTTTTGCAGGGATTACTGTTTTCAGGTCAGTGAGGTCTAGCAGAGTACAAGTTAAATCGTCTTGTCTCTCTTCCTGCTGCTGGCTTCCAACTCCCTGCTCCCATCCACCCATGTGAACATCTGAAAACCTGAAAAACCCTGAAAAGCAGTTGCCACCAGGGGCATCAATAACTATATCCTATACAGAGGCTCTGCTTCTTTCCCTTTTATTGCTCGGTGTAGCAGATTTGTACCCCACCTCTTATCTCACTCATGCAAATGTGGGCAGTATCTCCCTAGAATACGGTTTACATTTCATATTGGTGGGATAGCAAAAGTGCCAGCACTGTAGTCAGTGTTTCAGTGGTCTACACATCCATCTGAGGAAAATCAGAGGGGAAATTTAAGCTTAATACTATACACTCTCTTTGCACAACTTGTGGAAGACCAAGACAATATGCCCCTTCCAAGTCCATCTTGAATCGATTAAAAAATAGGATCACTGTGTGCCAGCTACACTTTTAGTCTCAAAACTGCAGCAGAAATTTATCATCCTGTCAACTCTGGTTCCTTTAAGTACTTGTCAAAGACAAATTCAAAGGGCCAAAATATTTTTCCGTTGGCACCTTCCCTTGCAACATTTGAGCAGTATCTGGAGCAGCACACTGACAGTGGTGTGACACATGTCTTCCTGGTACATGAGGGAGCTGTTTGGGCATGCTGGAACAGCAGGGATCTACCCTGCACAGGTATCAAAGTACAAATGTGGCTTTTTTCCCCCCTCCCTCTGTCTTTTCTTTTTCTTTGCAAAGCTTTCTGCTATTACGATTTTCAAGGATGAAAACAAAAGCCATGGTATGAGTGTTACTGAGTTTTATCCCTTTCCTTTCATCCATCCTTGCTCCCATTTTCCTCAGAACAAGACAGAAGTGTGTATCACTCACATACTGAGTGGAAGCACACAGTGCTTTCCTTGTCAGAATTCAACTTACTCGAGGAGATGAAATTTGGTAGAAATATCAGAGCTGCTCAGGCAGAACCACAACATTCTCATCTGGGCTGTGAATCTCCAATAGGTGAGAGCTGGCTGGCCCCAGCATTTCAGCCCACATCTTTTAGGCCCTTGTCTGGCGTAGAACATACTTATCTTTCAGCAGAAATAATTCTAGAATTCTATATAGAATTCTATAATTCTATGTAGGTTTCTAAAGATGACTCCTATGCTGACAGATAAGTATCATGAAAGTGTTCTGCAATTTTGGCATATAAATCAAAACAGAAGTGCAGCCAAGCATACATACATTTTGGAGAGGAGAAACAGGCACCCATGCGTTGCTCCTAAAGCACCAGTTAACAGGAGGAAACGTTATCTGTTTTTAAGGCATGTCTGTGGACTATTTCCTCAACAGACTATACAGAGGCCTATGTCCTCCGCACAAAAACAGCAGCTGCCTCCTTCAGTGACTGAAGATGAAAGTCTTTATGTGAAATGTGAAGAGAAAAATTGAAATAAAAGATTATTTTATTTTGATGTGTATAACAAATTTAAGCATTTTAATAGATTCTAATCTAAAAACCCATTACAGGTTAATACCACAATTGTGCAGAGGAAAAAGACCTCAAAACTTATTCAGAGTCACCAAATAAATGAGTATAGAAGAAAAATATCACCATACATCAGTCATTTGTAGATTCACTTCAAGGCTACAAGGGCTTTCAAGCTGTTCATCTCTTTATCACTAGTGTGATGAGTTTTCATTAGCAGTTTATTTTGTTTTCCTCATGATGAAATGTGGGGAAATGAAACCACCCACGGTGTCTACCTACAGGAGAAAGCTTCATGTTCTCATGATTCATCTGATGAAAAGAATTGTTTCTTTTTCTAACAACTTTAATAAGGTTTAGATTTTTTAAAAAACATTATCAAAAGCTGATTGATGTTTGCATACAGGAAGAACAGGCAACTTTTGAAGTTTTTTTTTAATAGAACCCTTTTATGTCTTAGGCTTTTGTGTTTTGTGTTAATCTAGTTACTATGAACAGATACTATATGCCAGGTACATTAATGTGTAAAATAACCATTTTTTACCCTCTTAGCACGTCAATATTCTCTAATACTTTTCCTTTTTCTTTGGGAAAGTAGAAAGTCTCTCCTCTTTTGAGATGCCCTTATTTTAACCATTCATTTGGAAACATACACCAGAAAATTTTTTTTTTTCCATTTGCATGTTGCACATTTTTCCAGCTCTCACATACTTCTACCGTGCAGTGGACATAAATCTCTCTATGATCAGCATTATGGGACAGGTAAATGAGAGCATTCAGATTTTGATAGGTCATTCATCAATCTATAGTTTTCAAGGCACTTCAGTGTTTGTACAGAGCAGAATTTCTCTATGTTTGTACAAAGCAGAATTCCTGTATGTGTCCTGAAAGGGTTATTATCCTATAGGTTAGATGTGAGAGGCTCAATCCAAATGGGATTTGGGCGCTACAGTGATGAGCAATGTGGTATCTGTTTTTCAGAGGCATGATCACCTACAGCCTTGAGCTGCATGTGGAGGAAGTGTTGGAGGCCGCAGGCTGGGTACACCAGGACCAGAGTTGGCACCTGGCTAAGGCAGCTGAAAGCCAGAGTTGCAGAAGGGTGAGATTTGCATCCAGCCAGTTTCTGGTTTGATATTACTACCTTGGACTGTCGGTTCTGCTCTGGAATTAGGTGACTGAATCCTTTGTTCCAGCAGATGAGCAGAAATTGAATAAATTTTCCATTTTTTAAAAATGGACAGAATTTTTCTACCTCTTCTTCAACAAAGGACTTCTATGGGAGGCTGACAGATTTGATTCAATCTCTTGATCTTTTGTACATCAACCACTTCACAGTAAGTCAAAAAGAGATAGGAGAGCCATTTCTGGTTTGGAACAAGCTCTCTGTTGCTAGTTGTCTTTGATGGTTGCCCATGGTACTGTTGGCGAAGGATGCCGATAATGATTCACAGTCGCTCCTCGAGGGCAGGCAGCTTCTTGTTTAGAAGAACAAAAAAATACAAACCCAAGTACTTGGTTTGTGCAGCCAAAGTATGGCTCATGGTCCATGCAGGGCAATTTGCGTAGTCTTTCTTAAAACGCATATGTCTTTCTAATCGCTCTAGGAGGGATATCCAAGAGCATGGGATTATTTTGCTTACTTGCAATAACTGATATAGAATGAAATTTACTGCTCCTCCAGGGGCTCTCTGGTTGCTCCTCATCCAGTACACAAAGTGGGAAAAGAAAATAAGAAAATGAAAAAAAGTGATTTTCTCAATTCTCCATTGTCATCTGCACCAAATGAAAAGACTGTTCTAAGCCTTTGCCTTCCAATTTCTCTCCACCTTACTTAGAGTGATTACTTCTGAGGTACAAAGGTATTGCTTTTACTGCTTAGTACTTATCAGCACATATTGTTATTCAGACTAACACTATTAGGCAACTACAGATGAATGCCTGAGTCACACAGATGTCAAGAGCACTGAAAGAGCATTACAGCATTAGGAAGAGAGAAGTCTGTTTTTGATTACTGATAATTATAGATAAGCTGTAGCTGACAGTCATTTTCTGACCGCAAACTCAAATCAATCAATTAAAGACTGCATGCAGCAGCACCCGTGTTTAATCATTTCCAGGCTCTTTAAAATGATCCATTACTCTGATAGCATGTCAGAGCTGCTGTGTAAGTTTGCTGTTGCTGCTGAGGGTCAAATATGCAGCTACTTTCAGGCTAATCTCAAAAACACAGTTTACAATCTTAAATAAAGAAATCTTTATATAAAGACTAGTCATAGCTATTAAATCACTCTTTCAGTATAATTAAACAAACATCACAACTTAAATGTCTTAAGTGTCTTTTGATTTCCTGTCACATGGATAAGTGATTTTGTTTTTTTAATAGAATGTAATAATGTTGCATTAGGGAGAAAAAAAGGATGGAATAATATGATAGTTATTTCTAAAGTTTTTTGGCACTGGACTTTGGATAAAGGAGAGAAGTTTATGATGAGATTTGACTAAAGAACAGGTCAGATAAAAACTTCTTTCCCAAAAATAGTCACTTGACTATTTTTGCTGAGATTTATTTTCTTTACAAACTCTGAGAAGAAAACAGTTCTGACAGCTGTGAAATTATCAGGTAAAAATTTGCAGAATAAATAATTTTCAGTTCTGGTTATGAAACTATTTTAAAAATAGATAGTTAAAATGCTGTGTTATTTCAATTCATATATACAAAAAAAAAATGAAACAAGCTATTATAGTTGACATGCTTTGGGTGATACAAGATTCCTTTTCACAGAATTTTCCTCAGGGAGAAATTTTCCGTTTTCATTTGTAATCCAGTGAAAGCCTGCTGAAAAAAAATGGTGTGAATAAATTGATAATGTAACAGAAATCATTCGATTAGTAATTTTCCAATCAAATCCAGATTGAACAGAAAAGAACCTTAGTATTCTTCTGTCATTTTGGTTATCCTGTTAATTTCCAAGTTCTGAGCTATGTTCAGGCTATTTAATTATTTAATTTCTAAGGTGCATTGAATGAAACCAAATAAAGCTACTTTGGATTTTAAGTAAAGATTAGATAAAAAGATTAAAGTATAAATATCAGGGTTTAACAACTTTTAATAAATACAGTTTATAACCCAGTTTAAAATGAATATGGACTAGTGTACTTGATTGTCCCTGACAATAATTTTTCTTAAAAAGATGAAAAGGACTCCATGTTGCTGACTTGCTTACTCATTTTGATATGTGAGTAATAATCACATGGATCATCTCCATTATTTCTAAATAAAGGGTGATTTCTGACAGGTGTTGCGGATAGGTCTCATCTCTCTGTGATAGAACATTAGACATACTCAATATCTCTCTATATCTATCAATATCTATCTATATATCTCTAAGGTATAATCACCTTATACACCTTTCATAGTCACTGGAGAAATGTAGCCTCTTCTAGGACATAGTTTTCCATCAAATTCAGAAGGATGAAAGTGAAATATTGAAGGGAACCAGACTCTGAAAGTGTCTAGTTCTTAATGGAATCGACAAGTAGAGCCCAGGGTGACCAGCTTAGCTGAAGAGATGCACATTGGGCCTCACAAACCTCCTCCCTAGAGTTAGATCTTTCAAGAGATCTGGCGGGTCTGACTCGCAAGCCTTGGTGGCTTGCACTGAGGTCATGTAAGAGGTTCTTGACACCACCTGCTTGACTCAACCGTTAGCTGAGAGTTATTGCACAGCAGAAGCAACAGCAAAAGCAAAAACGAGCTTTCCTCCCCAGTGCAGCGCTTCAGGCCTGATGTGTTACCTAAGGCAGGGAGAGCTGGTGCATCAGATCTGAGATGTGAACCTCTCTTTCTGCTTCTAGATAGGAATATTCTGTTTTTCTGCCTTTAGACTTACCTCTGCTTCTTTCTGAAGACATAAGGTTTGTTATGAAAACAGTCTGCAAACAGAGACCCTATAGCCTCTTTTCTTTTCCAGAGAGCTTTAGGCAAATTATTCCTAGGATTTTACAGCCATTATGCCAAGTAAATCCTCCTGAATGCTAGTCTGAAATATTTGTGTACAGAGGTGGCTCCCTGTTCTTCTCTGGGAACAGAAAATGTCTTCTGTACACAAGCTGTTCCCTTTCTGGTGCAGTTTGTCCTGTCAGCATGTACAACTACCTCTGTAGGCACAATTTATGAGTGCTTCTTTTATTAAAAACTCTGGACTTTTAACCCACCGAAGATGCTTTTAACAGACTCATTACTGTCACTTATTTATGAGAATTTCCTGTTGATCTGCTTGAGAAGCTTGCCTGCCAAGGGAGTCCAGAACAGGACCCAGTGTCAGATGCACAGCACAAACCCTCAGCTGGAGTATCATCAGCAGATATGAACACCCCCTTGTCACATTGCTTATTTAAAATCTTCATCTTTGAGCACTTACTTACACTCCACAGATGGCTTGAAACTGAAGCAGTTATTTACGATAATGCTAAATAAGACCATACTTGTATTCTGCTCCCAAGTTAAGTTAGTTATCAGATTACAATTCTCTCTCATTCCTTTTATCTTTGATACAATATGCTGCTCTCAACAACAGCATCGAATGAACTTCGATGTCTGACTATAAATCATGCACATGTCGAAACAATAATGTTGAAAGGATTATCATCGCCCCTTGTAATTACAATAATGGAAAACAGATACTGAAAGGACATTTTTCTGATCCCCAGAAAATCCCTGAAGAGGTCAATTTACTTTTCTTTGGGGAATATTTAACACACAGAAAATTATTGATTCATTCATCTGTTGAAAGAACTAAACTTATAATAAGTATAATGTCGCAATATAAATTTAAAGTATATTTTCTCGCTCCATTATGGTGGGGATCTCCAGATGGTCCTGATATACATAGTTTTAAAGTAAGTCTTTTTGACTGAGCATGCTATTTAGTATCTGATGAAATGCTCTGTCAAAGCTTGGAGGTACTTCTCTCTGTGAGAACCTCTTGCAAGTAGCTAAGGAGAGTTAACAAGCATCTGAGTTTTGAATTGACTAACTATGGTAGAACTAGATGTGGTATTTCACTGGAGACTTTAGAAGAGAAGAATCTCCTGTAAGCTATTGGACCCATTTTATTCAAGAATGAACCTCTTTGGTATAAGAAAAGAAATGATTCCCCAAAAAAGGGGGAGCATACAATTAATTTCATTGTAAGAAGTAGACATGCAGCCCTCAAGTCCAGAATTTGAAGCTCTCAAGTTGAAATTGAAATTTAGGACCTTGGTAAGTCTCACAGGGTGCAGGAACTATTCCAGACTTCTTCATGGAGGTTAATTCTTTCCAAGAGACCAAGTTTTTTTAGTCACACTTTCAAGTAAAAAAGTTGACTCCAGTGAGAGATAAATTCAATATCTCTTTGTCTATAGTGTTATTTCTCTGCCACCCAACAAAACATTTTTAAGCTAATGTTATTCAGAATACAGCCTCATGAACCATTGTGTCAGCGCAACTGAAGGTGCAATAACCTTCAGCTTGTGGACTCTTGTGAGAGAATAGGAGCTCAGATACACTTTTAAATAACCAGACTTTGCTCATCTAGCACATTTTGACTAAAACTGGGTGGGCTGCACTCAATACGGTCAATTTAGCTGTCAGCGATGAGGGATCAACTACCTTCAGCAGCCAAAAGCAGTAACCTGTTCCTCTGGCACAGCTGGAGCTAGAAGAAGACATCTGTCCACAGCTTAAGCCACAAAATTTAGGCTGTGTGAGTAACTCTCTTAAAGAAGTATGCAAAAAGACCACATAAACATGTTTAAATGAGAGCTGTTATCCACTCTCATGGCTGTTCACAACACAGATGTCTTCCCCAGGTAGTCTTGCCAACCATGATCTTCAGAGTTATTCGGCAACTTTTTCCTCCTGCAGTGGTGTGCCCAGTTCTGCGATAAAAGTAATAAGTGGGGTAGAACAAATGGCTGATGAAAACAGACTGAAAAAAAACTGAGACTCTACAATTCTGAGAGAAAATGTCTGGGGTGGTACTGACAGGTTTTACAGAATCATGACTATTGTGCATTGGATAAATGTAGCATTGTTCTCCACCAAGCCAATCTACTGAAACTAAGCACCACTCTCTGAAAAGAACAGGAGATGGAGTTAAAGCAGATAAAACACTTTTTACACAGTAGGCAAGGAACTTCTGAAGTGCGCAGAGAGATTGGGTAGGTAGGGCAAGTCTCAGAGGATCAGAAAGGGGGTTGGCAAATTCAGAGACAAAAGGTCCAAAAAAGGTATGATATGTAGCTTCTAAAATCCCCAGTTTAGTGAGTGCAGTTGCTGCAGAATAGGAAGCAGTGGATTACAGAGAGTAGTGAGGAGTATGAGTAGTGAGTCTCATGCTGTCCTTAAATATCCCTCTCTACTGCCACTGTCAGAGCAAAGTCCTGGGCCACATTAGGTCTAGCTCAGTAAGGCATGTTTTGCTTATGCTATTGGAATAAAAACTCATAGAAACAACAGAGATTGTGCATGTCCTCAAAGTAAATTAAAAATTGCACTTTACTGCACAATTCTCCCATCTCTGTTCAACAGAGCTGCATTGGATCAAATTGCTTTCCAATGTATTCCTCAGCAAACATGTTACTCTCCCCTAAGTCACTGCTGTCTGTGGGGGTGGGAGAGAGCAGAACACACCACAATTAGCACTTGAAAAACAGCTCCCTCTATTTGAACAGAAAGCTCATGCCTTTCCAGTTGGTTAGCTGTTTGTCTCCTGAGAGTCTGTTGCGAAATGTGGAGGTTGATAGAAGAAAACATTGCTCTGCCTTGTTTACTGAACCTGAGTTCCCTTGAAACAAACCCACAGTGGTTAAACTGAGTAACTCTTGCCCTGCTTCAAAGGATGGACAGTGCGTAGATAGGCGTAAATAGGCTGCCAGAGCAGAGCACAGGTTGAACAGAGCTTTTGAGAGACATAATTTAGTCTTTGCTTCCACTTGCTTGTGGGAAGAATAAATGGTGTGAGCCTTTTCTCCAGACTGGATCATTTCCTTTCAATGATGTTAGAGAGCTCAGGATCAAAGGTAGTCCTCCAAGGCCAAGGTACTGACCGTTCCTTGTCTGTGCACAGTCACAGATATAAAAAGGATATACATACCTAGTAAAGTTACTTCTACAAATCTAATCCAGAAATGGTAGTAAAGTGCTCTGAATGCATGCCAAGACATGCATTCAGTGTGGACAGTGATATTTGTAAACCATCTCTGAATGACAGGTCTAATTCCTTTTCGCCGTCTTCTACTAATCTGATACAATGTTTTGGACTAACTATTTTCAAAATCTGAATGTGTGGTCAGAGACTGGGATTCACTTTGCCCAATTTTAGAGAACACAGCAAGGGAAATGTGTTTATCTAAGATGGTCACTCACACTCCTTTCATGCTCATAAGAGATTCTGTGAGTATAGTCAGTAGAGTTCAAAACTTTGTTCAATATTCCACTCAATATTCCACTCAGCTGACTACAACAGGATGTCATATAACTAGCTCAGATGTAGATACGTTTGCTTTAGGCAAGATGAATCCTGCCAAAGGAATGGCAGATCTTGAAAACCCATACTTCCAGTACAAATTTACAATTCTGTCCACCAGATGTCTTAGTCTTCCTTAATTTATTAAAATATTGCAAATGACATTTGCATAGATAAAAATTTCCCTCATGTAGAACTGCTGATCAAGGACTCCATCATGTTAATATAATAAAAAGTTCCTTTATTTTTTTAATTCTGTGAATGCCTATGTAGACAAAACAGCCTTGGGCACTTTTCTTGCATGAGCAGTTGCCCACAGGAATATAAACAGAGAAGTAGCAAACAGCTTCTCATGAGCTCTAAGACCTCCTGGTCACCTCCCAGACCTTCCACCTACTCATTTCCTTAATAGTAGCTTTCAACAATTCTTACCACACCACTGCAGGAGCAGGTGTTAATTCTAATTCTAAATAAATATTTCCTGTGTCCTTTATCATCAAATTTAAACCATATCAAGCTTTATTACTATGGTAGGAAGGCTCACATTTCTTTAGTCTGGCTTCTCATCCTCAGAGAACACTGCGAGTTCACATCATCTTTTTACATTTTCTTGACTAGATAAGATCACTCTTATCCATATCCCACACTGCTGTATTCTTTCAATTTTTTTTTTTACATTGCTGAATATGGCTTTGTGTATTTTACATATCTTAAACAACCCAAGCTATTGTTTTAATGACTTGTATTGTTGGGGAAATAAGGAATGCGATGTCATGGCGTGTGCCCTGTAACTGTCTTGTTGAAAGCAATGTGGCACTCTAGCAGCCCGTGGAAAACATGGAGAATAGTATCTTGCACAGCTGGCTGTCCCAATGCACAGCACATACGCAGATGATGCTTTTTACAAGTCATTCAACCTTTCCTGGCCTAAAGACGAACCAACTGGCTGTATGCAATCCATGGCTAGTATGTATCTAATAGCTGTTCTTAAAGAAACTCCACACTGTTTGCAGACTGTAATGTTCCAGCAATACACTTGCTATCTTTGGTGTTAGGACTTTCTGCCCCCTTGTCTCATTCTTTTTTAATGCATTTTATTCCTGTTTTTATCCATTCAAGATATAGAGCACAAATTGTTCCCTTCCTCACTGCAGTTGTCTTGGAATTTTAAAAATAGTTATGTGCAGGGTTAAACACTAAGAACATAGAGAGATCAGTAACATTTTTAAAAGCAAAGTGAACTTGGTCATCAGCTAGCTCTGCGTGGAAGTCTCTTATCATTTGTTCTTTTTTGCTGATGAGAAGATCAAATCACACAATAGTGAGTATGTAGAAGGAAGGCACTGAGAAGGTATCTTTACTCATTGAGTTCCAATATGTGTTGCCCCATGAGGGCTACCTGTGGAAAGTGTCTAGTAGTCATGCATCATTTTTCCCTTGAGTCAAATTGCTTAATGGGTTGGCAGACCTCCAGTAGACACATCAGATCTTGTTTATTTGTTGACATCCATTGTAAAGAAATAGTATAATGGAAAAACATCCATGCGGTTCAGTGTGAATTGATTTAATTCTTTAATGCGATATTGTTCGTTTCATCCTTGTCTCCTTCACTGCTAGTGTGGCAATCACTTATTTTCCCGATTACATTGTGAGTTAATAAAGAGCAGAGCTGGTGTTTACTCTGTGTTCTGTGTGCAGCATTGTTGATAGTGCTCTGTAACCTGGGTTCCATGTTGTTATGCTATGCAAAAAAAGGTAAAAATAGTAGAATATGTTTCTAGTCCTCATGAATCTTGTCTCTGAAACAGACATTCAGACATTTACACTTCTTTTGAAATAGGACCAGGTAGTGGCTGTTCTTTGACTTACAATATTATTATATTAGGCAAGCTAGTGAGCTTGAAGCCATTCAAACACATGCATTAAAAAACCAAAAATAGTTTATTCTCTGCTGTATCAGCTTTAATTAAGAAAGTCAATATCCAGCTTGCAATTTATCAATCTGCCTTTTCCTCAGTCTTACAACTGAGATGTGATTTTAAAAATATTATTTTTGTTTCCTTTCCATATTTAGATAGGATGTAGTCTGGGGTGCATTATGCAACGCACACTTCTCTGACTGATGTATCACCCTGACCCTAACCTTAGAGTGCATCTGACAATATTCCTGGTCAAATTATACTCAACTCAACACAAACATTTAAAATAGATGAACCTCCAAGAAGAAATGCTGCCTTAAGACATTTCAAAGGCATTTGCAAAAAATACGACTCAGGGTTTTAGAGTTCTTGTTTTCATTATTCTGTGCTCAAGCATTGGCCAAGTATCAAAGCTCCTGAAAGCAGCAAGACAACTGGGATATTTAGAAAAGGGAAAAGAGCCTTCAAACTATGAAACAAGGACTTTTTTCTCTGAAGATTTAGTCTCTGCTGTAAGGTTTCATTTTAACTATATTTTAAAATCAATCTACAGTGATTCTTTAATTACAGTGCTATCAATACAGCAACAGTATATCCTTAAAGCATTATAAATTCATACTGAAATTAATCTGCCTAGACCCCAGGGTTCAGACTACCATCTGTAGTCTCAACATACAATGCTCCTTTGTTTTGCCATTCTAATTTAGCCTTTGGAAAGTCCTCTGTGACAGCCAAATCAAGTGGTTTAAGAGAGTGGCAATTCTTGCAACTACTTTTCATCAATCATTTCCACTTTGTTCCCTTTTAAAACAAGTACATTCAATTTCCACTTTAATTAAGAAGCTGAAAACATAAGATGAGGCATTAATAACACAAGGACTGTAGAAAATATGTTTCCCTTACAAGAGAGACAACTTATAGTTTCTACTATCTTCAGAAATGCTATTTACTTTGCCAGCTGATTGAAACACTTTTAATAGCTTCAAATGTTAACTATTGTATATTACAGCAACTCGAATCACATAAAATTTTGTCCTTATTATCTGTAAAATAAATATAATAAAAACACTGCACCCTACTATAAAGCTGTGTCAGTCTGATACTAACAATAGAGCATGTGGGATAACGTTTCATAATTATTTTTTCCTCTCATATGAATACTTCAAAATATGAAGTATATTTCTGTGAAAGGTAAATTACAAGATACTAAGGGAATGTTTTGAACCTTCTATTTTATAGGACTTTTTTTCCTCATTTATCCCCTGGATTTTTAGATTCCTTATTGAAATGCAAAGATATCAAAGAGTCTGCAATGGTGGAAATATGCCATCTTTTGTGTTTTTGACTTAAACTGAAATAGCCTTGTTTTAGTTTGGTGGATATGTCCCCATATGTCTGGTGTCTAGTGGGTCACAGCCAGGAACTCCCTCTGAGCACTGTTTTCACTAGTTGCCTTATTTCTCTTTTGCTCTGTGTACGCCTTTTACAAACAGTTCTACTGAACAACATCTCTCCAGTGTATTTATAGATTTATGTATGGTGTGGTTGCCTGTGTCAGCAAGGCCTTGAAACTGATGATTCAGAAACCCCCATCCTATGTCTTATGTTTCTTGCATTTATAGGGCCAGCCAAGAAGAGGTACATATCCTAGCGCTGGGTATCCTGGCAAGAATTCTGGTAGTCTCAAAACCAGCAGTAGCTTTTTGCTTCATATTTGCTGACAATTAGTCCTTAAAGTGAAGGAAAATGAAGAATAAGTCTTTCTTTGTATCCCTACACTAAATACTTTTTGCAATCAACAATCTTACACAAGATTTTCTTCACTTCTACCATTTCTGCCTTGAGTGTTGATGTCAGCTTGGGCAGCATGACCTAGGAAAGGGAAAGCTGTTTAGATACCTGTAGTAGTACTTCAACACTACTACTACAGGTATCTCAGCGATTAAGGCAGAGGGAGACTGAGCAAATGGAGGACAGAAAATGCTATTTGCCCCAGGTAATGGAGGAAGGAAAAAGTGGGCAACTTGCTCTGACAAGGGAAGCTGCAATACATACTGATAGTGAGCTGGGGCGAATATCACCTGATGTTCTAGGAAGGTCATTTTCTAAAGTCCCGGAACAGTGGAGCATTATAAATAGATTTATGTCATGTACGACTTGGCTCTGAACAGCAGATCTGCTCTGTTAGCAGTGCTGTGTGAATTCCCTCACCTATAATATGGAGGTAATAATAATAATACTTAACTCACAGGCATTTGTAAGTGTTTACTAGACATTAGACATTAGGAGCCCACATTAACATCTAAACCTTAACTGTGCAGTGTGAGGAAAAATGCTATGCTCCCTTCAGTGTGTTTTTGTCCTTCTCCACATGCAGACTAGACATTTAAGGCTGGAGGTCCCAAACAATAGGGAAGATGCTGATGTGATATCTCAGTACCTGCTGTTATGCAACCAAGTTCCTTCCAGTATGTTCATAAGAACGGGATAGGGCCCCCCAGTCACTGTGCATCTGGTGCTAAGGCTGAGTGGCATGCAGGACTGCCTAGGCCTCACCAGCCTAGAAGTGGGGAAAATTGGACTAGAAGACTGGAGGAGTACCAATATATCCTGGCAATAGTGAGGGAGGACCTTTCCACTCTAGACATGTGACCCTTGATCTTAATTATGAAGGCAAAGGCTTTTAAAACCGCAATGTTTCAGATAGTCACATTTCCTTTTAAGAGATTCAGTATGTTAAAGAAATACAGATATGAAAAAATCATTCTGATATTTGCTAGCAATTTTATCACATTGCTACTTTTATCACACAGAGTACTGACAAATCCTCAACTATTTAAACAAGAATAAAAAAACCCCTACATATATTAGTAGATAGAAAGACCAAACTTTTGTTTGCATCACTGAAATGCAAAGTCCAAGTACTGCAATTTTTCAGCATTCTTTTTCCTGTTCATGTGAAGATTTCCAAAGCTTTGAAACAGAAGTCAAAATTAATCTGCCCTGGAACAAGCTACACATTCATTCAGCATTGCATACTGAAAGATATAGTGAAATGTCAATCACTTCATCATCACTTTTTACTGTGACTGTTAAGAGCTCAATTAAACTAGATAAACCTTTACTAAGTGAAATTATTTTTATAGCTGCCTTGATTTATGTTTTGCCCCTAAGTCCGAACTGTGTGTTCTCTCTCACCAGAGTAGATGCTATAAACAGCTGCCTTCTGAGAAGAGGATATAGGAAGTGGAAGAATGTTTCATCAGGCAATTAGTACTATTAAAACATATATATGTATATATATATATTTAAAGTTGCAAAAGCTTGGCAGGATAGTTAGGATCTGTGTCTGACACAATAAACACAAAAGTATGGCCTCATTCTTTACTGCAAAGTATTTATATTACAAAAATTGGTTAAACATGTTCTGCATCGATGCAGACTGAAGATGTTTTCAGCAACATATACAAAGCCAAAAGTTTCAACAATATACCAAAAGAGTTTTTGTAAAAGTTTAGTTTTCAGTGCTGTAATTATTCTGTAAGTTGGCTTGAGATGTAGAAATATTTTATAAAGTCGAATTTATTTATACAAACATACAAAACAAACACAGAAACCTACTATTAAGTCATACTAGCATAACATTTCACAAATAAGGAGGTTGTTTCTGAGATACAAGATTTTGCAAAGACTTTCCTATTTCACTATGGAGTATAAAGCTATGGACATTTAGCACTTTAATTTTCATTTCCACTCTGGTAAGCGCTTCTCATCTTGAAAAGTTTAATTTTCATTGCAGTTTTGGAAGGTGAATACGTATGTGCTTTCCGGATACAATTTGCTTGCTTTTTCTGACAAACTATTATTGCATTTCCCAACACACTCATTTTTTTTCCTGTTTACAGTCACAGGGATAAGCTTTTTATAAGTATGTTACCCATGGGGAGGGAAAGAGCCAAGTAACATTTGGAGTCCTCCTGCACAACTCAAACCCCTCCTGAAAGTTTTACCAATTATCAGAAAAACTAAACCCAACATTTTAAAAAAGGAGTGCTTAAATCTCTGGTGTTTCGTTCATATTGTAGAAAAAAAACTGCTGAAATCTCTGCTATTTAGTTCATATTTAAACAGCAATATGGGTCATCTTATTAAACAAAACTGTAGTTCTTCTGTTAGCTTCAAGATGTGATTTCAAGACTTGACTTACAAGTTTAAACTGATAAACTGAGTGATTGAAAATCATTGCATCCTTATGGCAGATTTGAAAGAGAGGAAGATCTTTTTGAGCCTGAGACTTCCAGGCACAAACTGCAGGGGACAGAGGAAAGATATCCTTTCGTCCACATAGCACGGGCACTGCTCTCTGCAGGATAAGCACTGATGGGAAGCAGAGATGCTCAAGGGAGTTGTAAACTATTTGTTTGAGGATTGCATGTGATTTATCTAGCCAATTCAGTCAAACTGGTTTTAACATAAGCAGGGCAACACAACTTGAGCCACCTTTGTTTGAGTTGAGAGGCA
>JAUBOD010000194.1:2344-35426 GCA_032353885.1 Nothura maculosa
GCGTGGATGTGCTGTCCTGTGTCCTGCACCTGCTGAACCAGGGCTACCTGCGGCGCCAGCAGGGGAGGCCCCAGGTCCTGGAGTTGGTCCCTCCAGAGCCGCCGGCAGCCCCTCCGTCCCCGCCACAGCCTGTGGTTGCCTTCCAGACGGTGGAGATCAAGACAGGTGTCCAGCCGCCCGCTGCCCCCACACGACAGACTTTCTCTACGTTTAGGTAGACGAGGGCAGGGCTCGGCCGAGGAGACACAGCCTCGGTCCAGCCAGCTCCTTCCTGTGGCCTCTAGATGTTTATTTTAAATAAATGAGCCCCGTTTTACGTTGTCCTGTCCCACTGTGAGTGGCGGTGCCAGCAGCAAGAGGAGGGACCTGCTCCCCTTCCCTCCCACAGCCCCACAGGAGGCTGCAGCCTCTGCCTCTACCCGTGCTGCTACCCGAGCCCTGGAAGGGCATCCACAGCAGCAGTAATGGTACCAGCATTAATTTATAAAAATTAATCCACAAAACTAACCGTAAAATAAATTTAAAAAAAATAAAATCTTGAAAAAAAAAAAAAAAAAAGAAAAAAAAAAGAAAAAAAAAAAGAAGTGCCCTCCATGCTGTTGTCCCCTGCCCCACAAGGCCTGAGCCCTCACCCCCAGCACTGCCCCAGGCGGCAGCCCTGGAGCCATGGCCAGGGCTCAGCCCCACCAGGGCAGGGCTGCTCCAGGGCTGTGTGAGGCGGCGCCACGGGAGCAGGTTGGGGGGCGGCGGGCAGGGTGGGCCTGGCTTGGTGGCACTGGCTGCGGGCCCAGCTCTGTGTGTGCCCTCCAGCCCCCTCCCCAGAGCAGGCCCGTTGGCTCTAGGGCTGGGGAAGTGGGCTGAGCCCAGCCCAGCTGGGGCCCTGGCCAGCCACAGAGCTTGCCCCGTAGGTGCCACAAGTGTGAGGGTGGCCCTGAGCCCTTTCCAAGTCCCTCCTAAAGGGTGCCAGCCCTTGCCCTGGGCTGCTGGTGGGGGTTAGGGGAGCGAGGTGCCGTAGCGCCCTGGCTGCCGCTGGAGGGCACCCAGCCCTGCTCTCCCGGCCTCCCCTCCGCAGGTTTTCTTCTGGGAGCAGCAGGGCAGGAGGTATGTCTGTCTGCAGAGCAGGCAGGGGCTGGGCTGCAGCTCCCCGCAGTGCTGCCCAGCAGAAACAAGGGGACAGAATCACATCCATCTCTTCAGTACCTCCTGCAGCCCTCTGCCGCTTGCGCCCCGGGCTGCCATGAGCCTCACACGTTCTTGGAGTAGCCGAAGATGCCCACAGGGAAGTACTTGACGTGCGTTGGCCACTGTGCTGCCAGCTGGAAAAACTTGACATCATTCCACTCCACCCCATCTATGGAGACTAAAAGGACATGACATGGTCAGGAAGAGCTCCGGGGCCCAGCCTGCGCTGCCTGCTCTGGCCACTGTGGTCTCTAGGGCTGGTTCCTCCTCTGCTTACCTCGCAACATGGTGTTCTGGTGCTTGGCTGTACAGATGAGGCGTGTGATCCCTTCAATGACTTGGCTTTTGGGCTCCAGGTCCTTCTCCTTTGGTTTCTTGCTCAGGAACATCACTAAAGAGAGCAAGAACAGACTGAGCAGGGTTGAGATAGCCTCACCATCCTCTAGAGGGGAGTTGCCACCCCAGGGTTGGTCCTCAGCCCTGGTTTGTTTTGAGTTCTCCAGGCCTTTCCACAGCAGACCATGGTGCCAGGGCTGCAGGGTGTTCAGGAGGTGGGTTTGGGGGGGTGCTGGTGGTGGTGGTTACCTTTCTTGTTCTTCTCCTTGGTGACCACAGTCATGGCCATGGTGCTGGGTGGCAGCAGCTCCCCCGTGCTGGGGATGCGGCTGACCTGAAGCGAGCGGAAGTTGCTCTTGAGGGTGTTCTTGATGCCTGTCTCCCGCTTCTCGCCCTCCTTTTTCCTCTCTGCCCCTTGGGTTGTCCAGTAGTCCACTTGCAGTCCCATCACCTCCACACTGGGGCTCAGGGATCTGTGTGAGGCGAGCAACAATGTGCAGCATGATGGGGTCCCATATTTGCCTCTCTTCTTCCCTGCATCCCGCTATGGGCTGCCCTGGGAGTAGACCCCAAACTGCAGGGCCCCCCTCACCTCCTTCTGCCCCAGCACCCCAGTCTGAAGAGGCTCCCTTACCCAGCGCCCGAGAGGCCGCTGCTGACAGAGGGCGAGGGCGGCGGGGTGCCCACGGTCTCCTTGCCGTAGGGGACTGCTCCGCCAGTGGCCGGTGCCGAGCTCAGCAGGGAGGGGGTGCAGATCGTGGCGTCGTCCGAATCCACTGAGGAGGAAGAGTTGGGGGTCAGTGGCGCTCCAGCAAGGCGGGGGGCCCCCTTTGGCGCTCCCTGCGCGAGCCGCGTGCCCACACTCACCGGAGGCACTGAAGGACTGCTCCACCAAGCCCACCTTCACCACCTGCGGCGAGAAACACGTCAGGCACTGCCCCCAGCCAGGCCCAGGCGCCCCCCTCCCCTGCCCTGCTGCCCCCCACACACTCACCCCCACAAAGGGCACAAACTTCTGGCAAGAGTCCTCGTCAGGGCTGCGGAAGGAGGAAAGGAAGGTTGGGTGTCGGGGGCGTCGCCGGGCGCTCCGGCTGCTGCGAGGACCCCGCTCTCCTGCTTGCCCTCCCGCCGGGCTGCCCCGTCCCGGACATGGCAGCACAGTTGTGGCACACCACACATGGAGGCAAGGAGCGGCGCCCTCCCCGGTGTTGGGAGAAGGCTCGCATGCAGGAGTGCAGCCGGCCCCCCGCGGGGCCGCGGCTCCTCCGCACGGCGAGACGGACGCACGGACGCACACGGGGCTGAGGGCGGGCGGGAGGGGAGCAGAGGGGCCAGGCAGCGGCACAGCAAGCACAAGCCAATACCTGATATAAAAATCAAAATACAGACTTCTCTTCCTTGGGTGCCAGAAACCAAGAGAAGGAAGATGTGAGAGCGCAGCTGGAACACGTGTGTCCCCCCCCCGCCCCCATCCCAGGCCCCTTGCTACCCCTGGCACTCGCTTCCTGACAGGGCAGGGGCTGCTGGTGACCGCAGCCCACGGGGCGGGAGCCAAGGTGGCCATGGGGCCTCACTTGGCCTGTTCCCCTGCAACACCCGTCCTGCGTGAGGCGGGAAAGGCCCCCCCCGGCGCCACCCTCACCTCTTCTGCTTGTAGGTCAGCATGGCCTCGGAGATGGGCAGCTGGTGCGAGAGGCTGGCGCCGGCGATGAACTGTGCGACGCGGCCCGCGATGTCCACCGTGTCTGCGGGGACAGCGGCAGCCAGGGGCTGCGGCAGCCCGGCCCCCGGCCCCGCGCGGTCGCCTCCGCCCGGCCCCGCTCCGCACCTGCGCTCGGCGGCTCGGCCCGGCTGAACAGCTCCCGCCACGCCGTGTCCAGGAACAGGGCGCTGTACTTGTTATCCACCGAGGCCAGGTACTTGGCAAGAGGGTGAGAGCCTGCGGGCAACACAGGCCGTGTTGGCTCCCAGCCAGGCAGCCCCGCGCAGCGAGGGGGACGTTGGCGGCTTGTGGTGGGGCTCACCCAGGGGCACAAGGAGGAAGCGGAGGTAGTTGAGCCAGTCCGGCGTCTTGCTGGCCAGCTGCTCCACGAAGAAGCGGAGGACGACGCTCAGGTAGCTCTGGTCCCCCGCCACGACTACCTTCACTGGGGGAGGCATGTGGGAGTTACAGTTACAGCTGCAAAAGGGAGAGAGAGAGGGAGGAAAAAGCAAGAACGGGAGGAGAACAGAAAGAAAGCAAGAGAGCCTGAAGGGCTCCCTGTGGTGGCCCATGTGTTGGGAGCCCAAGGGTTGCACACAGCAGCGCTCCTGCTGCCCATTTCCAGCTTGCTGTGCACCACAGTGGCTCCAAGTGGTCCAGGGAGCTCCTGCCTTTGCTTCCACTCAGTGCCCAAAGGCCTCAAGGTCCCAGCCCGGATCACCCCCCGTTCCCAGTCCTTCCCCACAAGCATCAGAAATCGGCAGGCTGGGCCCAAGCCGTACTCACTATCGCTGGATGCGGGCAACGGTGGTGTTGAAGGCGGCCTGGATGTCTGCCACGGAGCAGGTTGCGATGACCAGCTGCTTGTGGGCCTGGAGCTGCTCGCTCACGTACTGCCAGCACAGAGAGCAGCGCTGAACGGGGCCGCAGCCCCCGCGGCTTGGGCACAGCGGCGCCTCTGCTTGTGCCCCAAGGCCTGACTTGCTTTGCCAGCACTGCTTCTGAGTGGCAAACGGGGCTGAGAGGGGGTCTCACCAGTGCCATTCGTTCACTTGCACACACACATCCATGGTCATGCTCACTCGGCGGTCGGCTCCTCCGTGCACAGGGGATGTAGGTGCTTGCTGGGGTTTGGGCCATCCCCACACGGAGTCAGGGTATCCCACATTGCCCCAACCAGCGCAGTCAATGGCACCCAGCACCAAGCAGCGGGGCTACACGCTGCATTTTGCCAGCTGGCTGTTCCGGGACTGCTGGGGGCAAGTTGCTAGGGAGGATGAAGTAGTGCGGGAGTGGGGCAGCCTCTCCTCACAAGTGCTGGTAGATGGGGAACCTGTTCTGGGCTTCCCCCACCCCTAGCCTCCTGTGCCTGCTCACCTGCCCTTGCCACTCAGAGACGTTCACCAGCACGATGCTCTCTGGCAGCTGCTCATCTGAAACCAGGATCTGGTTCAGCTGATCATAAACAGACTTGCGGGGCACCTACGACACCAGCACCGCCAGCACGGTGAGCCCCGGCACACTGCCCTGGCCGCTGCGGCCAGCTGCAAGGCCTGGGGAACTGCAAGGGAGGCGGGAGAGCTGCCAGGGCCTGACCTGGGTGCTGTGCCACGAGTCAGGAGAGCTCTCGCTGTCCAGGCTGCTGGTGCGGCCGCTCTGTCCCTTTGAACTCTGCCGGTCTTTCACAGAGGTGCTGCGGGGCCGCCACAGCTGCTTGCTCTCCGTTTTGCTGCAAGGGAGAAGCAGCAAGAGAGGTGACACGATGCAGGAGGGCAGCCCATCCCCACCACCCCTATCCCCCTCGAGGGAGCTGCCACAAAAGCCGCTTTGGGGAGTGCCCTCACCTGGGCGACACGGCGCCGGGCAGCTCAGCTTTGGCGCCAGGGCCCAGCCTGTCCGTGCTGCCCTCGCGCGGCACGGCCTCCGGGGGCGCCAGCCGGGGACAGGGCTCCTCCGTGGGCTGCTCCTGAGGGTGCACACAGGCACGTCAGGTAGGTGACCGCGCGCAGGACCGGGCCCAAGGCCTCGCAGGGAGCTGAAGCTGCAGGGCCACCAGCGGATGCGTCCTGCTCCGGGCGCTCTTCCGCTCGGCTCTCTCCCAGCCCACCCTGGGACTCACCGCCGCGGGCACCTCCGCTCCTGGCTCCTCCTGCACGCGCAGCGCTCCGGGCTTCCACTTGTCCGCTTCGCCCTGAGGGGACAGTGAGCAGGGTCAGAGCAGGATGAGTTGCCCCGAGCAGGGCGGCTGCCAGCGACCCGCACCCTCCGGGGAACCCGGCGCAGCTTCGCAGCTGCCCCCCCAGGGCTGCCACAGCCCCCCTGCCTTGTCAAGGCCATCGCTACCTGCCTGCCTGCACTGGGAGAAACAAAAGGAAAGAATGGAAGGAGCAGCCCCGGGCCGGCCCTGCTAAGAGGCCTGGATGCGGGGCAGGGCTGCAGGCACTTGGGGGATGCTGGGCTGGACGGGGCGGGAAGGGGCCGGGAGGCGGCGGTGCCGGTGTAACTCACAGGGCTGCCCGAATCTCGCTCCTGCCCTTTCTGGCTGTGCAGACTGCCGATCTCAGTCTGGGAACCAGAATGAGAGACTCCCTCAAAGAAACGCCTGCAGAGAAACAGACAGACGGACGGACGGACAGACAGACGGGAGAGAAAAAGGCAGGAATAAGAGAGGAACAAAGTCACCAGGATTCCCCAAGCGAAGAGCCCCACAGAGAGGCCCCTCCCATGCAGCAGCCCCAGGGACACTGGGATGGACACACCCTGTCCGATGCAGGATGCCTCCTGCCAGGCTGCCAGCCCCATGCGCCGCAGCCCTACCCAAAGACAACTCCAACAGTGGCCCAGGGGAGCCTCAGAGCCAGCAGCGCTTCCCCTCTCGGGTTCTCCCTTGCCCCGGCACGGCGGGCTGAGGAAGCACCGTGCCCATCTCGCTGGTGCCCTGTCCCTGCTAAGGGCACAGCTCCAACACACTGCTGAGCCACTCTGGCCCTGCCAGGACACCGCGGCCTCGGCAGACTCGCTCTGCATCCTCCTCTCTTTCTCCTGCAGAGATCCAGCCCCCGAGTTGAAACTGCTCAGAGCAGGGACCCCCTTGGGGCAGCACGTCCTACAGTCACACTCCATGGTGGGGCTTGAAGACAGGTCTTTGGGCAACCAAGCAGGCTCTACTAGGAGGGGCTGCAGCAGCTCTGCAATGCGTGGCCTCCCTGAGCTGCACTTCGGCTCCCAGGAACACGTTCTCCCACATATCCTGGTGTGTAGATGGGC
Organism: Nothura maculosa; assembly: GCA_032353885.1. Classification (NCBI taxonomy): domain Eukaryota; kingdom Metazoa; phylum Chordata; class Aves; order Tinamiformes; family Tinamidae; genus Nothura; species Nothura maculosa. Next base: position 8,832 of record JAUBOD010000194.1, read on the forward strand.
TTCTTGGCTTGTAGCTTCCCAGGGTCACAAATGTGGGGAACGGAGCAGCTCTTCTGCTAGGACACTGGCAGAGCTTCCATTCTCTTCTATTTTCCCCATCTGCACGTACTTTCAGTTTTCTGCAGGATGCCTACAGACTCCGAAAATCTGAGCTGTCTTTCTGTTTCTCTGTAATGTATTTCCTCATCTGAACAGCATGCTGAGCCACCAGGCACGACACTGCTTTGCTTTTATTGCTCCTACGAGGATGTTTCATCTCAGTAAACGACGGGCCCAATTGCAGAGCAGTTCTTCAGCAGCAACATTCATCCGACGGCTGGGACGAGATTTTTTTCCCTTGTTGACTCCATAACCAGCTACTTCAGGATGTTTTTATTTACCAAAACTACACATGCAGTGTGAGCCTTGTGCCCTGAGAGAACATTCTCCCCAGGTCACATGAGGACAACTGAGGTCTCCTGTTCTTACCACAGTTCTGCTCTCTCTGCCTCTTCCATCTCCATTAGACCATCACAAGGTCACCGCTTTATACAGTCGTTATTCTACCCTTGTCCTTGTCCAGTCAGCAATTTCAGTTCATATTGGCTACGAGAAAATCTTCAGAGGAACACATTAACTTCTCCTTAATCCGCTTAGGACATGACATCCCTGGTGCCAAGAGCTCCTCAGAAAAAGAGGTGATCTTTGAGCTGCTCCCTAGCAGGCTCAGTTCTGGCTCTAGCTGCACCATGTGCAGGAGCACTCCACAACTACAGGGCTCCACAGTCACTTCAAGGGACATCTCTTTGCTCCAAAGGTTGTTGGTCCATGCCAGGACACTGGCTTCTGCTCGCCCTGAAGGACCACCTCAATATCCCTACTGCAGAGAGCTCCACAGGGTCTTGCGAGGTTGTCTATCTCAATAAAAAGTCTGAAGTGAGAAGTACATCCTGAATTTAAGGATTCAACTCCCGCTTCCACAGGCGATCAGGGTGCAAAAAGCTACCTGGGATATCAGGACTAATATTAAGGAACTGGACACCCAGCTCTCACATTGACCTGGAGATACAGGCTCAATGAACAAGGATTCAAGAGAATACATATGCACTACACTGCTAGAAACAACAACACCAGAGAACAAACGAGGCTCAGGACACTTTATGAACAGACTGAAAAGCAGTCCAGAGCTAAGGGCAGGGGAAGCACCTTTCTAGGAGGTTTTCCCAGTGAGCAGACATTTGCGGGAAAGGACATCGAGAAACAGCACTATGAGGGTGGGTCATATTTAAATACTCTCAACAGACCTTTCCTATCACAGCATCACAGAAGGGTTGGGGTTGGAAGAGACCCCTAAAGACCATCTAGTCCAACCCACTGCTCCAGCAGGGACACTCAGAGCATGGGGCACAGGGCAGCATCCAGGTGGGTTTTGAAGACCTCTGGAGCAGGAGACTCAACAGACACCCTGGGCAGCCTGTGCCAGGGCTCTGTCACCCTCACACTAAAGAAGTTCCTCCTCATATGGGGATGGAACTGCCTGTGTTTTAATTTGTACCCATTACCCCTTGTCCTGTTACTGGCCACCACCAAGAAGAGCATGGCCCCTTCCTCCCTACATTCTCCACTCTGATACTTACACACATCGATCAGATCTCCTCTCAGTCTTCTCTAGGCTAAACAGGACCAGCTCACTTAGTCTTCCCTCATACGAGAGATGCTCCAGTCCCTTAATCATCTTTGTAGCTCCACATTGGACTCTCTCTAGAAATGCCACATCTCTCTTGACTGGACAGCCCAGAACTGCAACAAATACAAGGACAGTTCTCCTCCCTATGCACGTGTCCTATTTTTCTAGACTGAATTTCATCAGCTAGGTAATTGCTCAATGCTTCCTACAAAACCATGCTGAAAAGGGAAGGCCTCAAACACAATCCTTCACCCTCCCCTGCTGACCTCCCTCCTCTTCTGGAAACATCAGCTCACTTCCAACCTTCACATTTGGGGCTTTAACCTGTTGTCCGTCCACACAAGGATCTTCCTCATTCTTCCCTGGGGCGTCTTTGAAGCCTTGGGTGCCAGAGCACATGAAACTCCAAGAAGCTCTCCCTTGCTCACACTCTTACCATCTCCTTCACAACAATTTGTGCATTTGAGGGACACCTGACTTCTCTTTAGGTTCCTGTTTTCTTCTCAATGCCCTGAGGGGTCTAAGAATCCAGTAGATTTCATTTCAAGCAGTTTGCCTGGGGCAGATCAGGTCTGCTATTTCCCCTCAATGCCTTCAGCAGGAATTCAAACTGAACTTAAATACTGAACTGGAGAAAAAAATAATGACAAATAAGCTTGGCTAGGAGACACTCAGGGCAAGTAAGGCAGCCAAGCAGGAGACAATAAAGGGATACGCATCTGACTTCCAAAAAAAAAATGTGGGCGAGTTTCTCACAAAAGGTTCTGTTTCTGACGGAAACAGAACAGCCACGAGCAGAGAGGCCAGGTGAACTTGGATCATGTGGGACAGGGGCCTGGTTCCGCTGCAGTATCCACTGGGGACCGGCGTGCCAAGGCGGCAGCGCACGACTGGGCAAGTCAGGCCACTGGGCACTTGGAGAGTGGGATAGGGGCCATGAGCCACCATTGATGGTTGTGTGGATGGGAGGACTGCATGCAGATCCCACAGGGACACAGGGACCAGCCCTAGCAGGGAGAGGACAAGGTACTCGGAAGATGGAGAGGCTTTGGTGCGGAGACCCTGAAAAGGCCAGGGCTGTTAGCAGAGAGGAGATGTAAAAGCTTAGAACGTAAGCTCACTTAGATCAAGTAGATACTCTTCCAGCAGACTAGGAAGGGTGTCAGATGTGAGGGAATGAGATGAAAAACGATGGAAGGCAGTTTTAGTCAGGAGGTTTCCTTTTTTTAAGCAGAACATTCAAGTGTTTGGTGGTTTTGAGGTGAAAAGCTCAGAGGTGCCAACACAGGAAGGAAGTGCTGGTGAGGATGGAAGAGAGGGAATAGTGCCTGCATTAGCTCAAGCAACAGACAAGTGCTGGGGGACGTTTCTCCAGGTTTTCTACACTGTGAGGTTGGTCCGTGGCTCCCTGCAACACCTACCTCAAGGTGGGCTTGGGCGTGCTGTGCACGCTCTCGTTGTCCTCAATCTCTGGGCCACTGTCACTGTTATTGCATTCCTCCAGGCTGTCATAGAGCAAGCCCAGGTCTTCCTCTACCTCTTGAGTCTGGTCCACAGGGTCGGAGTCTAGGACCTGTGGTACCAATTCAGAGGAAAAATGGATGGAGTCACCCTGCAGTCAAGGGCAGCAAGCATACGCTCCCTCCCAGCCCTGCGGCCCATCACTTCTTCCCCCTCAAATTCCTCCAAATCCAGCTTGTGGCAGGAGCTGGTGACACTGTCATTATGGCACCCACACTCACTAGAGTCACGACATCTGGGAGGATCTTTGCTGGCTATGTTGTCACTTGGTACACTCTCAGCCAAGCTACCCCTGCATTTGTGTTAACGCCTGCTTTCAGCAGTGAATAGGATGAGTGTGGCTCTTGCCATGCTAGCTCTCCAAAGCAAAGCCAGTATCCCTTCTCCCTGAGCCTCTCTCGGAAGAGGTTTTTGATTTGCAAGCAAGGCTCAGAACTGTCTTCTCAAGCCCTTAAGAAAAGGCCCAATCTGTGCCAAGTCTCACATCATCTTTGGCGACCGCCTGTCATCATCAAGTCCTCTTTTGCAAGCACCCCTGAGCACCTGCCCTGCACTCCCCATGAGCTGGGGGCAGTTTCTGGCATCTAAACATCTGCAGGTGATATCGACAGGTGGGCCAAGGTTCCTGCTTCTTACCTCCTCTGTCACTTTAAACCTCTTAAGCAAAGCCACAAACTTCTGCTTAAAGTTGGGTTGCTGAAAGAAAAAAAAAGACAAAGAGTGTGAGAGAGAGAAAAGGAGAGAGAGAGAGAGAGAGAGAGAGATCACCAAAACTACCAAATCTAGTTGTAAGTTGACTGTGGTTCTACCCAAACTGCTCTCCTTAACAGCCTGCTGGCTCCTTCCTGAGTCCACTGACTCAAAGGCAGATATGATCTCCCCAGCTTCTTAAATTTGCTGCTGGAGTTGGACTAAATCCAAGCTCTGCTGGAAGCCACTGGATCTGGAAGCCACAAGGGAGGCTGCAGGGACTCATACTCTCTCTGCTGCAGTCCAGAACAGCACTCTCTCTCCTTTTACATCCCCCTTCTCCCGGGACCATATATTGAGGAAGGCTGGGAAGGAACTCAGAAAGACCCTGCCTCGGGATATACAAGGCTGAGGGGGACAAGAAGGTATTTGGAGAACCAGGGGCTGATAGAGCAGCTCATCCCTTCTGTTGGCAGGCAAAAGTGCAGCTAGTGATCCAGCTTTCCTCATGCCTGCCTTCTGCTTCCGCAGGAAGGGAAAGAGGAGAGACCATGTCAGAGCAGGGAGTCAAAGCTGTGGGGCACACACAGCACTTATGCAAAGTCAAATTAAATACAGTAGAGGCCACAAGCTGGAACATGGCTTGAAATGGTCTGCTCTTGTGTGTGCTGGGACAAGGGAGGGCTCAGAGCCTTGGGAGCTGCCTGCCAAGGGGGAACAGGCTGAAAATCTACATCTCCTGCTTCCATATGTTCTCTGCAAAAAGGGCAGGAAGTCAATTCCTTCCATTTCTTTGAATATATTAGAAACACTGATGTTACTCGGGTCATAGAGGTGGTTCGGATCATTTTCCTCCTGGCCTTCTTGGTTTTCCTCAAGTCGTCGTCTTCATCAAAAAGATCCTGCAGGGGAGAAGTCACAGCACACCAGAAGCACTCATAATTCACCGAGCAGCAACTCCTGGGAGCCTCCCACCTGGAAACAACTGGGGGCCTACTCTGCTTCCACAGTCTTGCTGCTCCCTTCCCCACCTCTCTCCAAGCACTTCCTTCCCCCTCCTTGGCATCCTTCCACCAAAAACCTTTTTATCTATCACTCTTGTCCCCCGGTCCCTCCAGATAAATGTGTGCCACCAAAGCTCACAGGAGAGGTAAGAGTCTTCCGCACGCAGCTCTTCCTAAAATCTAAACCTCCTTTCCCACTCACCAGTGTCCCCACTGCCCTTGTGCTGCTCTCCTGGTCTTCTCTTTCCAGAGCTATTTCAGAGAGTGCAGCACAAGAACGTCCCTTCAAGAACCAGCCTCACTGACACACCTAGCGCCCAGGGACATGGGGTCACGGCATGTTAGCCAAGTCCAATGTGGCAGGTCATGCAGAGGGCCCTCAATGGTCCACGTTTTGTTTTTGTGCCTGATAAAGGCTTTTTTTTTTTTTTTTTGGTCTTAACTGCAGGCACCACAAGAGGGCAGGAAACTGCACAGGCACAATTTTGTCAAAGGACTGGGCTGGGTTTGCCACCTCTGACCATTTTCAGACCCAGTTTTCCCAGATCCTCTTCCCAAAAGTTCTGCTCTCTCTCCAAGAGAGGGCAGCTCAAGACAACCTGCGCTCTGTGCTGACAGGAAGAGACAGTCAGTGGTACCAGCTGGAAGGGGTTCAGCAGTGATTTTATTCGGTAGAGGAGACAGGACTCATAAAGGTCCTCCTGCTATCCAGAGCCTCCACCCCACCACGACTCTGACAGTGGCTCTTTCCCACTGTTAAGATATTTTGTTTTGCTGTTTCCTGATGACAAACATTTGAATGGAAGATGAGAGGGCTCAGGGTGATGAAGACCCTCCATCTGTAGTCCCTGTCCCAGAGTAGGGGTCACAACAGGAGCTTCTCTGCTAGGTTTCCTTACCTGGCCCTGCACAGCATCATCACTGGCTTCCTGCTCTGAGGAGAAACTATCATCCTCTTCTTCAGAGTAGTTATCGATGTCTGGGGAGCGATCTGAGAACAGACAGTGCAGCATTTCCACAGACTGACATTTGGCTCCAGAAACATGCTTGCTATTGCTGGCAGGTGCTCGGAGACACGCTCCAGCATCCACCATGTCCTGCCCCAAACCCTTGCCCGCAGGTCTGTGATGAACATTAACACACCTGAAGCTTTGATTTTAGGACCAGAAGGGACGTTCCCATCCTCATGGTCAATGGGCTGGCTAGACAGAGAGTAGATGCTGATTTCGGCCACCCGGATGTTCACGTCTTTCATGTTGCTGTGGAGGCCCAGCAGCTGCCCTCCATCAGTTGGGTGTTGCATCACCTGGGCAGAGAAACAAGCCTTTTGCCAGGGGGACACGGAGGTGCCTAGCAGCCTATCCCCTCAGCCTCAAGGCTGGCTGACAAACCACGGGGCTGAGAACAGCGGGTGCCCTGGCAGGCGCAGCTCCCTGCCCAGCAGGGCACTGGGAGGCCATGCCAAGCCCCTCACCTCTGCCATGTTGATGATGCCCACTGCGAGGGTCTTGTAGCCCAGGATCGTGCGGTTCTTGTACCTCTTCCTCCGCTGCAGCATGATCTGCAGTTTATTGCCATCTCTCTTGAGGAAGTGTGGGTACTGGGGAGGGAAACCACAGGGAGACGGCAGTGTATGGGGACTCTTCCTTGAGCTCAATGGACTCCTCAGCCAACCTCTGAAGTGCCTCTCCGAGGGCACCAGAACTCCTCACCCCCTCCAAACAAAACCACCCCCTAGAGCAGCCGCAGCAGCTGGCCTGCAGCAGGGCTCTGCGCTGCCACGATGGGAGCAATGCCAGCAAGCCCAGGGAATGTATCGTGAGATACCTGCAGCGAGAACGTCAGCTCCAGCTCCGTCTCCATCAGGCCGCCTGGCGGGAGGACGTATTCGTTGGATCTCAGCACTCGCTTGGAACCCTGCAACCAGGTTGAGATGCTCTGCTAAGCCAGAGTAGGAACTCAGGAAGACTCTGCTCAGGAGATGCTCTGCTAAGCCAGAGCATCTTGGCCACAGACTCGGCTGCACAAAATGCATAGAGCAAATGGTGGCTGCAATCCACAAGGAAGAACTGGTGCCTTGTTTCGGTCCTGTTTTGTCTTGTGGAGCCTCCTGACACACTTCAGTCAGCTCCACAAAAGCCGGCAGGTTCTCCTGTGCTGCTTACACTCTTCCCTTTTCTTCTGTCTCATCTTTGCCACCTCTTCCCAGGGCTTTGCAGCTTCTCCCAAAGACTCAGTCTTTCATCAAGCCACACATACTGCTGCAGTTATTCCTCCCAAAGATTCTTTCCTGAGTGTTCCTCACCACCACGGGAGCTACACACACAGCTCCGGGCCTAGGCTGTGGCCCTCAGAGCAACAGCCACGTCCCCGCACGCAGCACGGCAAGGGACGCACCGGTCCCAGGCACAGCAGGGGGAGAAGCAGTGGAGATCCCTGGACTGCAGCACTCCTTAGGTCTGGGCCAGTCCTTCATGGGTGCAGTGACCCAGCACATATGAGCAGAAGCCTCAAGAGCTGGGCCAGCTCTGCTGGAAAAAGAGCAGGCTGCAGAAGGACTGAGCTCTGGCCAAGGAAAGGAGCCGGCTCCTGGAGAGAAGGCCACCCCCAAAGCCCTAGGACACTGCTCCAAGGCCTGGATTGCTCTGCCTGGGACCTGCAAGTTGATTGAAGCAGGAGAAAAATGCCCTTATCCTTTGCTTCCTGAGGCAGAAGAGTGAGACGAGGCTGAATAGAAAGCAGAGCAGGGCAAGTCCCGAGCCTGGCCCAAGGCAGATGGGGAAGCCAGCGAGCTGGAGCAGATGTTTCATGGCAGATGTCTCTGCAAGTCCTGCTCGCAAACCAGCTCAAATCCCTGGGAAAGGAGAGGGGAGGGACTGCTCCCGCCCCCCTGATACTGGGCACCAGCACAGCTGCTGGGAGGACACTGGCCATGCCAGATCAAGCAGTAGCCTCAGAGACCATGAGAAAAGTCAGCAGCAGCGTGCAGAGCTGAAGCAAGAACCGAGGCTCCTCCTCAGTTACACATCAGGCCAAAGCAGACAGCAAAGCGCAGCCCGGAACTCAACTAAAGGAGCATTTGGAGACAAAACAGCTCATTAAGTATCAGCAGCAAATTTAGTTAATTAAGGGGTAGTTGGAACTGATCGTGCAGGAGTGATAAATACTGCGGGAAGATCAGACACAAAGCATGAGTGAGGTGGGAGCAGACCGTTGGGAGAACACTTCCCAAGTATGTCGAGGGATGCAAAATCCAACTCCTGGTGGGGCGCAGGGCCGGGGCAGAAGCAAGGCTGGCAGTGGCAAGCGCAGCCAAGGCTTGGACCACCTTGCAGCACAGGCCTTGGTCCACCACGCAGCTGCACCATCCTTGCTCTGAGCACCAGGGGGATGCCCAGGGAGCCACCAGCCCCATCCCTGCGAGCAGCTGCGCAGGGAGGTCCACAGCTCCCACGGCTCCATCACGGGGGCCACAAGGGCTGCGAGCATCGGGACGAGCCATCCTCCTTCGGGGCCTCTGGCCATGGCTCCAGATCCAGAGGGAAGGGCCTCTGCCAAGTAAACACGGATAAGCAGCCAGGACTGCTCTCGGCACCTTTACGGAGCCATGCGGCACATGTGGCTCTTAATGCCACGTTGAACTGTACACAGTAGGAGACACTCTGTGACATCTCCAAGCTGTCAAAACAAATGACTCGGAGTAAAAGGAGGTTTAAAAAACACTCCAGGGATGCAAGAGTAAGTTCTCTTCTCACAGCAGGCTGGATTTAACCTCCATGGATGTCACTGATTTAGGACATTCATTACTCAATTTGCCTTTGGGAAACAGGACAAGGCATATTAGAAATTTTCTCCATGATGAATAACTACGTTAAGCAGACATAAAAATCTTCCCTTAACCCTTTGTCAGAGGTCTTCTTGGATGAGGGAGCAGATGACAACACATACAACACTTGGAAAGGATCCTTTAAGAGCAGAAGGGCTTTATCGCCGTGAGGAGAGCAGAGAGTCTAGACTATCCTCCAAGTCATGTATATTTATTTAATGAATTGTCTCCGTACAGAGGGTGGCCACCTTCATCCAAGCTCCACCATCAGGCAGGGGCACAGCTCTATTTCCACGTAACTTGCCCTTGAGAGTAGCAACTTCCCGAGAGGCCTTAGCTCAGCTTAGCAAAGCTGAGAGAAAATCCAGCTGCGTTTTCTGCTAGAGCCCAGCTCCCTCCTTTGGAACTCACAGGTCCTCAACACATTACACGGCTTCTGCTTCCACTCAAAAGATGGAGATGGCAACACTCACCAGGGAGCTCTCCAACAGCTTCTCCTTAGCATGACTCATTCAGTAGCCAGGAGAGGCACAAGAGGAACGGGCCCCGCTGCGGCCACGTCATGGGCAGCCTTGCTGCCTACAACTCCCATCTGCCTTCCAGGACGGCTCGGCAGCCGGCGGGGCAGGCACAAGCGGCTCAGCGAGGCACACTGATCCATCTCACACCCACGGCAAGTGTCACGCTGCAGGCTGCTGTGGGCAAGAACCTCCTCCTCCAATTCCCTTCAGCTTTGCGGGAGCCTGTGCGTGCAGGGGGCCACAGGCACGTGGCCCCACAGGGGAGAGGGGAGCAGGGGCCACCCAAGGTCCTCCTCGACGTGACTCGAGCGTCAAGGAAAGCAGAGTAGCCCACAACGTCTCATGCTGAGGCTGCTTGACCTCTTGCAACAGCAGGGTACGGGGTAGCAGGAACAGCGGGATGCATCTGGAAGAGCCGGGTTCCTCCTGGGCAGCTTCTTCCACAGTCTCCCGTTTGCAGCAGCGTGTGAGGGAGGATGTAGCTGAGGATGCAGCGCAGGGCAGCTGCAGTGCAACAGGGGCTGCAAGGAGACCCCAGGGAGGAGGAGGAGCCCAGGCGGCTAGCAGGAACAGGCACAGAGCAAGCAGCAGCCCAACGGGCCCATCTGCACGGAGCTCCCGGCACCCAGCTGGTTTCTGGCACCCACCCTCAGCTCTCTGCACCAACCTCAACTGCTCTCTGGCTTCTAGGGGTCAGCAGCTCTCCCCTGCCAACGTTGTTTCCTCAGCAATGTCCCTATGAGGGGTGAGGGGGTCTCGGAGGGCCCAGCCCAGAGCTTGCAGCTCTCCCGAGGGGCATGCACATCATCTCCTGATGACATAAACCATGAACATAGTGATGGACAGATAGAACCAACAGCATGTGAACCACGGGCTCCTGCTCTTCCTCCCCTTCCAAACTTCCCATTTTTTTACGTTTTGCTTACAGACTGTCCCAGGCAAGGGAATCGGGGCTGCCATGAAGGCAAATGCCAGCTCCCCGAGCTCCATTAATACAGCAGCTTCCAGCGCTTATCCGGGATTTAGCTTCTAATGTGTGCGGCACAAAGAGCTCGGCGGGAGCACAAAGCCGCTGAGCTCCCGCCCCACGCTGCTTTCAATGGGATCAGCATCTTTGCTGCCAGCTGACAAGAACGAAGAAAGGGCAGGGGCAGCCACACCAGGGGCACAAGAGGCATTTCACTGAAAGACCAAGAGGTGGCCCTGCCAATGGGGGGTCATCTCTCCCCCACTGCCAGCGGGAGGCAGGATGAGGACAAAGAGCCTCTCCATTTGGGAAGAAACTCTTCCATGTCCCCTCCAGCCAGGACAGGTAGGGGTGCCAAAGCATACAGAGGAAGGGAAGGCACAGCAGAGGACATGGCAGGATGATGCAGAGTGCAAAACCCAAAGCAGAAGGCACCTAAGGAGGTGCTCCATCCTCTTGGCAGCCCCGCCACCCTCCCCTCTTCCCATCCTTCCCCCACGGGCACGGAGGCAGAGGACGCTGCCAGAAGCCTAAGGCTGCTGAGAGAGGCCACGGAGCGGGCAGCTGGATGGGCAGGGGCTGCCGAGCTGCCAGCAGCAGCTCCGGAGGCGGCAGCTGCCTCCGGCACCCAGGGAGCCCTCGATCCCTGAGGTCGAATCCCGGGGCTGAGGTCGAATCCCGCTACGGGCCCAGCTCCGGGCAGCAGCTGCTGCTCCTGGAGCGCAAGGAGAGGAGCCTACCTGGATCTTCACGGCGATGAGCACGGAGCTCAGCTCCTTGTCCAGCTCCTTCAGCACTGTGAGCTTCTTCAGGCGCAGGCTGCAGAGCCTGTAAGACAGAGAGAAGGGGACGCATTCGGGCACCACCATCCCGGGAGCCGTGCCGCATGGCAGCCGGCACTCGGAGGACAGCCTGGCTGCTGAGCCCAGCCGCAGGCACGAGCAACGCGGGCATTCACGCGCCACCGAGGCAGCCCGTTGGGAAAAGGGGGGGAAATAAATAAATAAATAAGGGGAAAAAAAAAAAAGAGGAAAATTAACAGAGCTAAAGCAGGCTTAAAGGATTAGCGTACAACAGGAAGTCCAACAGCAGCCCATGTGGTGGAGAGATCCCTTCCCATGTAGGGCCGGTGCCAGCTCTGCTTAAATCTACCTTGGTCACAAGTGCTGTTTATTTATAAACCAAAGCACTTAAATCCACTCTTATCCCGAGACTTAGTTAAGGCAAACACTCGCATGCAGACAGGGTTACTCAGCTGCTCCCCTGCCCAAACCTAGGCAGGGGTGGCAGAGGAGGGAGCCGCAAGGCAGCAGCCCCATGGGCAGCACGGCCAGGAAAACCCTCCCAGGTGGGCAGAGGCATTAGGGAGAAGAGCTGCACGTGCCACCGCATCCAGCACTGCCCTCGGCATCCATCTCTGTTCCCCCTTGCCCTGCCTGAAGGAGGGCCCGGGCCCCGGCACCCGGGGCAGGAGCCAGATGCAGGGAGCTCGGCCAAGGAAAACTAGGCCACCGTGAGGACAGGGAAGCCGAGAGCCTGCCGGAAAGCCCAGGGACACCAGGGACATGTCGGTTCCGAGGAGGAGCTCCGCTCCGTAGCCTCCACTCCCCAGTCAGTGGGGACAAGTTCATCCCACCACCACCACCGCTATTTGCAAAGCCTCAAGGTGACAGCAGGGAAGCCCAAGCTGCCAGAGGGGCCAGTGATGCCCTCTAAGCGGCGCTGGCTTCTTGCTGGTTTTTGCTGTCGTGCTCAGGCATTGCGTTTGCTTATGAGTCCTGACTTGCATGCTCACGTAACGGTTTCTGAGCATTTTTAGGAGAGACAAAGGCAGATGCAAAGTGCTTGGCTCAACCCTGAAGAGTCTCGACCTTTGGAAGCGACGCCCTGGGGCAATAACAACGCAAACAGCAGCAACAGGGTCCTTGCAGGAGCAGGAGCGACCTTCCTGCTGTGGGGCACAAGGCTCTGGCCAGCACCCGGGCACATGGGAGATGCCTCTGCACATATAGCCCTTCTGCAGCAGCGGCCAGCAGCCCAGAAACGAGACATGAGCAGCGTGATGCTGCCCAGAAGCTCCTCTCCACCCCAGCCATCCAAAGGCAAGGTCTGCATGGCCTGAATTGGCATCACGACACGGAGGCTGCGAGCTCCCCAGCTCTACTGTGCGGTGTCACCTACCAGCACGGCACCATGAACCTGCGGGACTGCTGCCACCTCTGATACAAACCAAGCTGATCGGCCTCCCCAGACCTCATTCCCCTGGGCAGACCTCTGGCACCCTCACAGCAATTGCCTAGGGAGTCCCATTCCCATTAAAGGTCCATGATCCCCTTCAGCCTTCCCTGCCCCCTTTCCAACTCTCTGTTTAAAAAGGGATGCAAGAGGGAGAGCTAGGATTTCCCATCCCATAAACGCATGCTCCCCTAGGTTGGCTGGTTGGTTTACAAGGCCATAATTGTGTTTTCTGGTAAGTGGGCTCCAACCATGATCCCAGTGGCACAGAAACACCAGGACTCGCCCAAGAGCCGCTAGCGTCGTGGCCTTGGGCACTGGACAGGTTTCCATTCCCAGGGAATTACAGAGATAAGGCCCAGGAAGAGGGGGCCCTGCAGGCAGGTACAGCCCCCTTTCCTGTCTGCCCTCAGGCCTGCAGAGTCCTTCTCGCCGCCTTGTGTCCTGGTCATCTCCCTACAACAGTTCTCCTTCCAAAGGGTCCCTGCCAGGGCAGCACCCCAAAGGGGACTCCGCACCACTGGGCTGAACTGTCCGAGAGATGGAGCTGGGCCTGTTCAGCTTGGAGAAGAGAAGGCTGAGAGGGGAAATGATTAACATGGAAAAGTTCATGAAGGGGGAATGTAGGGAGGAAGGGGCCAAGCTCTTCTCAGTGGTGGCCAGTGATGGGACAAGGAGGAATGGGTGTAAGTTGAAACACAGGCAGTTCCATCTCCATGTGAGGGGGAACTTCTTGACTGTGAGGGTGCCAGAGCAGTGGAACAGGCTGCCCAGGGAGGCTGTGGAGTCTCCTTCTCTGGAGGTCTCCAAACCCGCCTGGATGCCACCCTGTGCCACCTGCTCTGGGGGTCCCTGCTGGAGCGGGAAGGTTGGACCAGATGATCTCTAGAGGATCTCTAGGATCTCTCTCTTCCAACCTTCAACATTCTGTGATTCTGTTTCTTCATTTCTGATCCTCTCAGGCCAGAAAACCCACTCTAACCAGACAGCAAAGCCACAGTTGCTCTTCTCTTCCTTGGCAGTTCACTCCTAATCCCATTAAATGCCACAGCTTCACGCAGTATCTCCCAGGGCCTGGACATTTATTGGGTATGCCCCACTTGGTTCAACCTTGGTCGAGCTCTTCCATCTCTGGGCACAACTCAGTAGCACTTGGGTGCAGTCAGGGGCTTGCGCTCAACAAGTCCCCTCACGCAACCAAACCACATTCAGAAGCTGCTTCCCGTCTGCTACCTGCGTGGGAGCAGCTCGGCGTGAGGGACCATCCCGTGCAGCCCGGCAAAGGCCTTGCTGATCCTGCCCGGGAGGCACAAGCTGCGCTTAGTGCTACCGAGCAGATCAGCCCGAGCTCTCTAGGAGAACATGAAGTTCCTCCTCTGAATCCCTGACAGGATGCACAAAACTCCCTCTCTACCTCCAAGCTTTTCAAGCTGGTGTTTGATTGTAGCCAAAACTCCTCACAGACCAGCCGTGATGTCTCCCTCAAACAGCTTAGACAGGTTATGCTTTCAAAACACCCTCCTTAAAAGAGACCAGCTAGGATGTTATTCTAGGACACACCAGCCCTAAACCTAAGGCGGGACCCAATGAGAGGCAAAGCAATCGGCTGCACCCCAAGCCAGTACAGCTATTCCGGAGCAGATTTCTCCCAGCACGATCCCACTTTCCAGGCTCCTTGAAAAGAACTGGACCTCTCTGGCCTTCTCTGTATCACACCCTTGTCCATGACTCAAACGCTGACTGCTGCGATCGCACCCAGGACGGCTCAGCGGTGCAGCTTGCTAAAGCCAACGTTTAGACTCAAACCTGCTTTGGGCTGAGAGCAGCCCCATGGTTTGAAGCTCTAGGCAACAAATCAGACCCAAGACATGCGTGTTCCCTGCCCTGTCCTCTTGCATCCTTTCTGCCACTAGCAGCCACTGATAGGGCACCCAGCTTGCCAAGCACCAATGCTGCAAGGAATCGATCCCACGGAGTCAAGGCACCATTCCTGAGGACAAGTTTCAGCCTTCTGCACTAGGCTCATTTTACAGCTTTTTTCCACTAAACTAAACCAGTCTGAAATGTTCTGCTAACTTGCATTCAGCTTCACACAGCAGACCTGCTGAGACAAGTGCTTTTCACCTGAGGAGCTGTGCTTTGCTTCCCTGGGGACAGGAGAGGGCAAGGCTCACTGAAAACGATCCCCTGAAACGCGTTCACTCCATGAAGGAGTTTTGACATTTACTCCAATAGACTAAGCTCTTTGGGCCACCAAGCCTAGACCAAGCCAGCCAGTGTGTGGTACTCAGATCCATCCATGCAACCTGGGGCTCTCCAGGAGCAGGTGGCAAGGAGCACAAGTGCGGAGGCGATGTCCAGCCCTGGAGGTTCTCCAAGATTCGCAGCAGGAGCAGCAGACAGCCCTGCTCTCAGAGGTGGCTTCAGCTCGGGCTCGGTGCTGCCGGGTGGCACTTGCAGGCTAACAGGCCCCAGGAGCTCCGAGAAGCACACGGGGGAAGCAGGTGACACTCGTGGCATCTGGAGCTGCTCCCTCCCAGCCTCTGTCCCAGGAGAAGAGGCCAGGATGCCCAGCATGAGCGCTGTGTCCACCTGGCACATCAAGGGGCAAGCTTCCCAAGGCCCTGCTAAGGGCCAGGGGCTTGCTTTCTTGCCAAGGACTCTGAGTTTCATACAGGAGGTGGTTGAATGTTCCTCAAATGAGTTGTCCCCTGTTCTTCTATATGGCCTGTTAGGAGGGAGGAAAAAAGGAGAAAAAAAAAAAAAAAAAGAAAAGAAAAGAAAACCACATATGGCACTGCATATGCCTTAGGATGGGCCAAAGGCAGCTCTGCCACCCAGTCAACCAGAGCAGAACGGACAAAAATGAGGACTTTTTTTGGTTCATTGATCAAACTGGAGAAGAAAGCTACAAGATAAACAGAAGCTAGCTAGTTCATGCCCACCAAAAATCATCCTGACAAGCCCGAAAGCAACAGGGGGACACATCTCCTCTCAGCCAAAGAGAAAGCACCTAAGAGACATCCCTGTCCAAGTGAACCCTGGTTCTTTGGGTGCAAGTGCCTTATTCTGCTTTCAGGTAGATATAAAACATAGATCTGGTGCCGTCCCCACATCCTCATGTCCAAGAACAGCAGGACAAGAGACGCCGCCCTGTTCGCTGCTGGCCAGGGCACAGCCAGAACTCTCCTTTGGACCAACATGACTTTACTTTGTCTTTACATTTGACTTTACAAGACCTTTCCCATCGACTTTGCATTTATATGGCATTAGTTTAGGGTTTTTCCCATATGCCCTGAAGTTACATGGGCATAACTTAAACTAGGGCTTTACAAGAATAGTCTTCACATGTGATGAGGGAAGCAGTGGCAGGCCTGTTCAAATTGGACCCAACCGAAGTTTCCCCCTTCTCCCATCCAGCTCATACCCAACCATGCTGCCCTTCATCACCCAAACACTTCCAAATCCTAAAGCATTGAGGCAGGGCAGCAGCAGGAACTCCCCAGGCTGGCCCCTGGAGCCGGAGCTGGCCGAGCATGACGGGCAGCCAGGTCCTGAGCCCGTGTGAAACTGCTCCCTTCCCCAACAGCTGCTGCTCAGGAGACCAAGCGGGAGCTTGGAAAAGCAGAGAGCTCACTCTGCTCTTTGGGCAAGGGAAGGGTCGGTCAGACGGATCTGCTGGCTCCAGACTCTTGAAGGGCATTGACCAGAACCACCTGCTTTTGGAATAATTGGGAAAAAAATAGTAATCCTCGGTACATCTGGCTGAACTTTGTAGGCAAAATGTGTTTAGGTGAATGTTCTTATAATCTAGTACATCTAAAGGAGTTTTACTGAGTTGGTTTTACAAGACTCACAGAGATTCTAAGCAATCACCCATTGCCATTCAAAAGCACATTAATTATTTGTGATTTTTCAATCCAGCAAACACGCAATGAAGCATTCCTTCACTTTGAAACCAGGAATTTTAAAAATGAAAACACGGAATAACCATCATCTTTCCGGGCTCCCAGGTGGAGAGGCCAGAGGCAGCTCCCGTGCAGTTGGATGCACTCGTCCTTGGAGCCCACACGACGCTCAAGCGCCTCACCACGGGTCAAAGGGCTTCCCCGAGATAGGTTATCAACAGCAGTAAGAAGGTACTTAACGGTTTTTCCATATAGCTGGGATGCTCTGGAAAGCCCAAAAAGCAGAAACAACGCCACAGCAAAGCCCTACAGAGCTTTGCTGGGAGCTACATCCCTAGGAACAGTTTGCACTCCAGTTGTGAGCCATTTTGGAGAGTGGAAGTTTATGTCACCCGACAGTCCTGCACATCCTGCCACCAAATGGCACCAGGGCTCTGAGGGCTCCTACTAGCACATCTTGGACTCCATCAGAGAGGCTTGAGGGCCTTGGTACCAACAGAAGACTCAGTTCACACCAAGTCTGCACAGAGAGGACAGCACTAAGCCCCTGAGGTTGACTAAAGCCTGCTCTGCTGCCTTAACACAAGCCAAAATAGCTTCCTGCATTTGGAAAGCAGACCAGCACCTCTAGAAAGCAGCAACTTTGAATATATTCCTACTACATTTAAGGCAGCTAGAAAGCCTGGCTGGCAGCTACGCACATTTGCCCTCAGCAATGCACACGCAGCTCTGCCTATAGCTGTTAGTTCACAGAAGATGCTGTTAGTCCACAGTGTTTCTCCTCTCTCTAGTCTTATCCATGCACACACATGTTGCCAGGAAAGCAGCAGGCTGTAAATGAGCTTACGGTCAAAGAGGACCCTGGGGTAGAGAATAAACCTACAGCGGGATACCCTGCTGCCTGCCAGGCCAACCCATGCTCTGCAAGTCCTGGAACCTCTTAAAAACCCTGGTGCTCCAGCTGGGAAGTCTCTGCTGGGCCACTCTGCCTCCCGTCCCACTCCTACGTGTTCTGCAGGCTGCTCTGCTGGCAGGCAGTGCAGCCCCTTGCTGGGTCCGTGTCTACCCTGCATACGACCTGCATCCACCCTCATACGACTAGAACATCTCTCGTGTAAGGAGAGACACAGTGAATTGAGCCTGTTTAGCTTGGGGAAGAGAATGTTGAGAGGAGAAATGATTAACATGGATAAGTTCATGAAGGGGAAATGTAGGGAGGAAGGGGCCAAGCTCTACTCAGTGGTGGCCAGTGATAGGACAAGGGGCAATGGGTGTAAGTTGAAACACAGAAAGTCCAAGTCCATGTGAGGAAGAACTTCTTTACAGTGAGGGTGCCAGAGCCCTGGAACAGGCTGCCCAGGGAGGTTGTGGAGTCTCCTTCTCTGGAGGTCTCCAAACCTGCCTGGATGCCGCCCTGTGCCACCTGCTCTGGGGGTCCCTGCTGGAACAGGTAGGTTGGATTAGATGATCTCTAGAGGTCCCTTCCAACCTGGAACATGCCGTGATTCTGCACTCCCAGCTGGGGAGGGTGGAAGCCAGCGTGTCCTGCAAGCCGCTGCTCCGCGCGGCGGCTGCAACGCGAGCCCTGATGCGCATGTCCACGGCCCATCCCCAGGCTCTTCCCTGCGTGTGACACCAAGGCCACGAGCAAGGTGGAAATGAGGAGCTTGGCAGCTGCCACCAGGCAATGCTCCTGCTGCCGGCATTCCCGAGTTGGGCCTTTGCCAAGGGGAAGGCGGACATGGACGCGGAGCAACGGGTTCCTCCCGGCCACCACAGCGTGGTCCCGCAGCAGCGGCCTCCCATCTCGGTGTGGCAACCAGCTAAGAGAAAAAGCCACTCACCTGGAGCAGGCTCAACGTGCGGCTGTTCCAGAGCGTTTGTGAGGCAGGCACGAACTGCTCGCAGCAGCCAAGGCTGCCGGGAGCAGGACAGGACCACGCAGCTCACCGGGAGCTGCTGGCCTGCAGCCGTGCCCAGCAGAATGACACTTCCTCGCCCTTCCGCTGCCGTAGGGGAAAGGGAGCGACAGCAACCGCCTGCTCTGCAGCTAAAGCCAGCCCTTGGCGCTCATCTCTTCCCTCCCGCTGCGATAATGAATCGCCAGCGTTTGGTGTGTTCACCCCTTCCTTGCCTCACGCTTGGCAGCACAGCAAGCTCCAGATCCTACCTGAACAGGGAGGCGAAGCAGCACAGCCACAGGGAAGTCTGGAGCAGAGGGGCCACTTGGGATGCACAGCTCAGGTGGCCAGGTGCTGCTCCAGCAGGAATGCCACCCCTGCAGCAGTGCTTACAAACCACATCCAAGGCACAAGGCTCTTCCACAGAAACAGGCAGAAGTGCCACGGCTGTTATCACCTTCATCAAATGCCCATTTTTCCCGCCCGACTTTCCTGACAGGCAGATTTCCATGACCTACTTTTCTAGAAGAAAAGCCTCTGCTCCTGCCCCTGAATTGCAATGAGCTGCCGAGCAGTTCCCCGGGAGCGCTTCCCAGGAGGAGCAGCCACAGCCCCAGGACTGGAAGCGCCTCCTCCACCTGGCTGCAACACCACGACACCGCTCAGGCAGTCGGAGCTGCCGGGCACAGGGCAGGCTCCGCGCGCCGGGTTCCCCGCAGAATTTCATCCCGTGTCTATCCCTGCCCGTCTCCACGGGCAGGGGTCGGACTGAAGGAGGCAACCGCCAAAAGGCGGCAGCGGCCGCCTTGGCATGGCCGTCACCAAGACCCCTCTTCTGCTTCCAGTGGCTTCGTGGCTCTCTCCTCCTCTGTGCTAATTAGCTCAACTGCAATTACTTATAATTACACTGTGCTAATTAGGTTGGGACACTGTGCTTGGGGCATCCCACAAGGGACTGGTCTCCAGCTGGACTAGTGCCACTCATCCCAACTCTTGGAGTCTTGGGATGAGCTTTTAAGTCCGTCACTTACACAGCCCACACTTCACTGTATCTATTAAGAGGTTGCAGGAGATAGTGTCCAAATTCTCACTGAAGTTGAAATAAGCAACATCTGATGCTTTCCCCTCAGCTCATCAGGCAGGGCTAGCGGGTCACTTCAATTCCTCAGTGTTCAGCATTGATGCTCCTCTTTCGAGGACAAGGAAGAAGCCTAATATCATCCTGCACCCATGAAAAAAATAACAAAATGCAAACTAAAAGAATATACCAACTTGGAGCACTTGTGCTGACCTCTGCAGCTTCAAGGGCTCCACATCCTTTCACCAAGAAAGAAACCTGCCAGGCTCTTAACACTCTCAAGTCAGGAAGCAAAACAAATCAGACTGCGACTGCACGGCTCCGTTTGCATTCCTGAAGTACGAATCCAAGCTCCATGGAAGGCTTCAACACGGCATCGCAAACTTCTCCCCAAAAGGCAGGCAGCCACAATCCTGCCGAGAACAAGAGCGTACAGAGGAAGCTCCTCAACGTTCCTGCAGGTGTCTCCAAGAAGTTCTCCCTAGGATCACGCTGAATGGGGAACCCGAGCACAAACCCCTGCGGATGGGCACTGGGGAACTCCACACTAGGAGAACTGAGCCTGTCTTCCTGTAGTTTAGTTAACCCATGATTTATCCTCGGGAGGCCCTTTCCTTTTGTTCCGTGTCAGCTTGGCTTTTCTTAAGCAGCTCTGCAGGGAAAGCCTGTGGAAAGCCTGGAAACCCAAGCAGCATTTCAATTAGACCCCCCCAGTCTAAAGGAGCCGAGAGGCAGGACCTGGTCTTCACAAAGGGAACCCCTAAACAACATCCAGCATTTTATATAGCTGCGTGCTTGGCTACTACTGCTTCTCAGCTTCACTCAGTCTATATTCCTAGCTTAGCACTAGCCTGAGCAGAGACCTTTATTTTCTTTGAGCACAGAACTTTATTTTAACTCCCTTAAAATATTTTAACTCCCTTAGAATAAAGTTCCTGGATTTAAACAGTCAAGGCTCAGGAGTAAGGCTCCAGGATAGCCTTTTAGGAAGCCCCCTTTTTTGCACAGTTAGGTTTTATTTACACGACCACCGGCAAGATCTTCCCCCGGGCAGGGATTTCTGTCAATACTAACATGATGAGCACAGGTGCTTAGTGAGCTCCCCCTGGCTCCGTGTCTATTTTTGCCACTCCAGTTCCAGACTTCTTTACCGGTGTTTTCAGGCATCCGTTCTTCTCGTAAACCCCTCAGCCCCTTTGGCAAAAGGAACTTCATCTTCTAAATCAAGACGAATGAACCTCTCTGAATGAGAGACTCCTGAACGAAAGAGCAGCGATGAGATGCACAGCACAGAGGCTGTCCAGCGCGTTGGCGTGAGCCAAGCTGCTGCTAACACCGCCCCACCAGAACCAAGAGCCAAGTCGCTGTGGTTCACAACACGAGGATGACAAGGCCAACCTGTCTTGATGCAACACAGCGACCCCCAACATCATCCATGCTCAAGTGGAAAACCCTTCCCGGAGAGCACCTGGAGCCTACGAACCACCCCAGTGCATCCGAGAGGAGGCGCGAAGGCACAAAGTCATGGGCACTAAATTAACCCAAGTCCCTTGGTTTGAAGCCTCCAGGTTCTCTAGCCTTCAGAGGGAGACCAAGCAGAGCTTGGCAGCCCCTGGAACGTGTCAGACGTGCGACTGAACCTATGCAGCTCCCACAAACGTGGGTGGGAGTAACACGAACACAGACTGCAGCACAGAGCTTTCCCAGGACAGGCACAGCTCCACCAGACAACCTCTTCTTCCTTCCTCCGGCTCCCAAACCACGCCAAAAGGCAGAGTTTCAGCACGTGTGTTTGCTTGCCAGCACGCGCGGAGGCTCCCCTGGTGCCTCCACACCAGCCTCCCAAGGCAGCTGAACGGCTGCAAGGCCCCACGTGGAGTCCAAGGAGGCTGCTCGGACAAGAGAGAAGGATGGGATCACCCTGCTCCAAAGCACCCAGCCACCCCACCAGCTTCACCGTCCTACAGGGCCTCTCCTTGGGCTTGCCCACAGAACTTACAGCAGGATCCTGCAGGATGCTGCTCTCTACAGACTGATGCAGCAGAGTCTTCAAGCACTGCTACCCTGGCAACCAAGAAAGCAGAGGGAATGCGGTTTGCCAGGTTTCTGGTGCGTTTTGCCAGGTTTCTGGTGCGTTTTGCCAGGTTTCTGGTGCGTTTTGCCAGGTTTCTGCCTCCAATGATGCTTCGCCTTCTGGCATTGGCCACTTCTAACCACCCCTCTGCCAAGCCACGGCTGCTTGGCCCATTTTCCTTTGGTCCTTAAGGAGGAATCTGAAGAGGAATCGCCAGAGGGGGATTTTGACAAAGCCAGCACAGAGCAGACACAGAAGGACCAGCAGAAGTTGCTCCAGACCAGAGGAGAGGTTGCCCCGAGGGGTATTATCAAACTCCCAACTGTACCTTCCCCAGGAAAAGAGAGACCCTAAGAAGGCAATTCCCGGACATCCCGGCTCTAACAACCCCATTAACAGCTCGCTCTGGCTCGGTTAAAGCGCAGGGAATCTCTTTGCGCTGCCGACTGCAACATCCACGGTCAATAAAACAGGGTGTTGGGCGATGTTGCCCAGCCGTGTCTCCGGGATAGGAGCACACGTGGTTCTCCCCACGGGCACAGCCAGGGCACAGGCTCTTGGAGGGAGCGCAGCAAGGCCAGGCAGGTGCAGCCAGGTTTGCTCAGCCACAGACATGAACTGCCAAGATCCGTTTTGAACCTTTCTTGTGCAGCAAACTGAAACCCAAGCATCCGTAGAGATGCACAAAAGGGACTTGGAATCTGTGTCCTAAGAGACCAGACCCACATTTCAAACCTGAGCATCTGGCTTAAAAATTAAGGAAGGACAAAGCAAAGGCAGGACAAGTACAAAGCTCCTTTTAGAGCACAACTGGTCGCTCTTTTCTCTGTATGTATTGCTAGTTCTTGGAGTATGGACCGACGTTAGCAAACACACAGCCTCCCGCTGGCTACGACCATTTTCTGCCCTGCACACATATTCCCCTGCCACCCTAAGAGTCTTCAGAGTCCTGGCAGGTCAGCAGATGCTACTGAAATCCTCAGACCCTGCCAACCTCCTTAACCAGGGGTTGTTTGGAGGCTTCGCTTTGGTGAGGATGGGGGCAGCTTTTGGCTTAAAAGAACTGAGGACCAGGCGTGTGCTGCATGCCCACAGATACGCTTGTGCTGCCAGGGAATCCCTCAGTGCCATGCAGGACTGCCCGAGAATCCAGCTTGCCACCATCCCCACCAAGTCAACAACATCCTTTGCAGCCTGCTAAGTAGCAGGCAAATAGCTACCTGTTGCAGGAGGGGAAAATGCCTACGGAAGAAAGTGGATTTACCTGCCAGCTGCTTCCAGCCCTGAGGAAACACAGCAATTCCTTGCCCTGGCCACCCAGCCTTATCCCAGCAACTGCAGCTCAGGCTCTGTGGAGCTGGAGCCCCCCAAAGCCTGGCCTTAGGCACCCCTTGGGCCCTGTCCCAGCACGGGCTGCCCTGCTCTGTGCAGGAACAGGAGCAGGGCAGGAGCATTGGCCTGCGCTCCACGGGCTCTTTCCCAGAGGCAGGAGGGCATACGGCTCCGCTGTGGGGATGCTGCCAGCGGGACCCGTGGACGTGTGAGGCAGGCAGGGAGCACCCGTGTGCCATGGGCTCCTTCAAGCCTCTTTCCAAAAGGCTGAGAAAGGCATTTCCATTATTCCTACCTTGGCCTGCGCAGTCTTGTTGTCCTAGTTACCAAAGCCCTGGCGCCTAAGGCAGCTGGCCCTGGCAGGTAAGGAACGACACGGCGGCAGAGGCAAGGCAAAGATGTGAGGTGACTTGCTAAGGTAGCGAAGAGAGTAACCCCTGCTGACTCCTCTGCATACAGCAGCACGGAGGGCAGCACAAGCAGACTCCAAGGCAGCCCGCAGAGCCGAACGTGGGCCAACAAGCAGCCCTTCCCTACCCGCGTGTGGCTCTGCACCGGTCAGGCTACGTGCTCCTCGTGTGCTGGAACGGTTCACGCAGGCAGCACGAGGCTTCTCCAGCTGGGAACAGCAGCTACGCGACGCCCCTGGGCTTTCGGAGCTCGCCAGCAGCTCCGCAAGAATTCCAGCCCAGACCACAGAGCTGCTGCTCTGTTATTTTTATCATAACGCAGGCAATGCCCAGAACATCTCCACGCTCAAGCCAGAGATACGGCCAAGCCCAGGTTTATATGGACGAAGCGGCTTGGAAGACCCAAAGGCTCCTGCAGGCACCTCACACCACAGGAGCCTCCATTTGGCAACCATTTGATTTCACAAAAGCCACTAGGTTACAGGAAAGCACTGCTTAGCAGCAGCCTTCAGACACGCACAGGGCATAGATGTGAGGGCAGGGATGCTGAGAACTTCCTTCCAAGCATCCACGTGTCGCTGCTGCCCCAAGCCCATCGCACGCTCAGAGACTCTGCAAGGTCTGCGATCACCGGCGGCTGCGCCAGCCTCACTCCCATGGGAGCACGAGATAAAATAACCCTGCTTGTCCCAATGGGCGTCCCACAGAGCTCCTTCACCAGGCTGAAGGCCACCCAAAGCTCTCCTGCGTCTCCCAGCCCCTGGCGCACATCCCGAGGAGGAGAGACAGGAAGAAGAGGCTCCAATTCCAGCACCTGAGGCTCCACGGCTGTCAGAGGAGCTGACACTTTCTGCTCTCCGCAGTCCCTCACCTCCAGCTCGGACACAGCGCAGTCGGGAGCCACCTGCACCTTCCCCTGCACATAAAGCCCAGCACATAAGCAAGGAAAAGGTGCAACATTTCAAATGACTTTCCAAATGCTCGATTTAAACTGTGCCTTAGCTCGCTCTGACCTCAATCCAGCAGACCCAGGAGACAACCAAACCCTTTACCCACTGCCTTTTAGGTGAGCGAAGGCTGGGCCTTGCAGGGAGGCAGCAGCTCTGTGTGGAGAGGACGAAGGAAGCCGCAGAGCTGCCGCAGCCCGCGTGTCCTTTGGGAGATGGTGCTGCTTGTCCCTAGGCCTTTGATGACGTTTATCCCTACCTCTCTGGAAGCTGCTGCCCTGAGGTGCAACACCTGCTCCCCCTATGTTAAAACAAAAAAAAAAGGCAGGATAAATTGGGAAGCTAATTGGGAAGCTGGGAACCAAGCTGGGGCCCAATGGAAGCTCTCCAGGTTGCCACAGCAACTCTGCAAATCCATGTCCCCAGAGACCACCAAGATTCAGAGGGCAAAAGCCCTTGAACACCTGGAGGACAAGCAGTCCTCCTGCTTGCTGGCAACGGTGTGCAAAGTCCAAGCAAGAGCAAGCCGGGTGGATCTTGTGAACAAGAGGTCTCCAAGGAACACCGGGCCAGCTGTGACAACCAGATGGGCTTAACAAGGCCAGATCACTGCGGAGGGGATCCTTGAACTGCCATCTTGAGAAGCACGGAGAAGAACGACACACATGAGCTCCTGCAAGGCTCCAAGCACGAGTTTCAGAGCAGCCTCCGTCGCATGCAGCACAAACAGGGACTTCCCTGCTAAAATGTAGGTTGGGGCACTGAAGCACAACGGGCAATGACACCACAAACCTTCCTGACGTGGAGGGGCCAGACTGCTCTGCAGGAGTTGACAACAGCTTGGAAAACAGCAGTCTTCCTGCATTTCTCCTAACCCCAGAAATAAAACCAATCCTTTTCCCTCCCGTCCCCTTTACAGGACCTTTCAAACTGGAAATTAAGGAGCTGACACTCCACACCTGGGTTAAGCCCCACTCAGACAATCACTTCACACCCCTTCCAGCGTGCGGCATTAGCAGCAGTTAGAGGGCTTAACACAACTGCTCCCGCCAGCCTCTGCGCTTGCTTGCAACTGGCACAGAGAAGCACAAGTTACTCCAGCTGTCCTAGCAATGTGCCTGAAATAGCCTGAAACGTGAGACTCGTTGGCTGGTTCCATCTCTTTCTGCCTGCCTTTTAACTCCTTTGGCAGTGCCCCATCTCCAAAGCAAATCCAGCTCCAATCTTACCTTGCGCGGCGCTGTAGGATGCAAGAACTCTGCAAATGAACATTTGTATAAGCTAATACATCCCCCACGCGCACTTGGCCGAACTGATATATGAGATACGTGCCCTAACTGGCAGAGAAGAGATTTAACCCAAACATCAACGAAAGAGCAAGACCAAATCCAGAAGATGCAAATGGCAAATGAGCCCTCAGACGCGGGATGCAGCCCTAGGCCCTCAGAAGCAATCAGAGCAATGTGTGAGAACAAGTTGCCGAGCTCCAAGCCCGTGTGCTCCACAAAACACATGGCAGGAGTTGCTTGCATGGCCCCCAAAGCTCTGGATTTCAGGCCCGGTAGAGAGCAGCAGGTCCAAGGCTCCTGCTCAAGAAGGACCACATAGAGCAGATCCCCCAGGAGCGACCCTGGGCAGTTCCATGCAGCTCCCCCATGCTTTGGTACTCACCAGAGAGGTTTTCTTCTGGCTAAACATCTCTAGCCCTGTGGGCACCTTTATCCCAAAAGCATCTGGAGGAGTGCCAGGGTGAGAGGCCGTTTGCCAACACATCCTTTGCAACCCGGGCACGCAGCAGAGGAATATCTCGCTGTCCAGCTCTCCTAAAAGTCACCTTCATTAAAGCTACCCAAACCACAACACCGAGAGGACTAGAACACTACGGTTAAATCCAAAAGACCTTCCCCCTACCCAGCTGCCTCTAGTAGAGGAAGCAGGAGGCCTTCATTGTGAGCACCTGTGCTGCAGGCCGTGCCCAGCAGCAAGTGCCCAGCAGGTTTCTGGAGGAGCACGTTGCTGCTCATCACCAGCTTCCTCCACAAGGCCCCGAGGAGTCCTAATGGAGCGACAGGCTGAGTGCTGGGCCCACCTCACCCTTCCAAGGGATAGCTACAGAAACAGAGCCTCCTCCCACTCCTCTGGGGACAGCAAGACTGCAATTCCACCCAGGAAAGAAAGAAAGCTCTCCCATCTTCCCTTGAGACAACCCAGTCATGAGTCACTCCCAGGAATCATTTCATCTGTCAGCTGTATGTGTTGCCCAGCATCTCAAGAGAAGAGCTGAGCTAAACGTGGAGCTCCTAGAGAGGGTCCAGCGGAGGGCAACAAAGATGATGAAGGGACTGGAGCATCTCTTGTATGAGCAGAGACTGAGGGAGCTGGGCCTGCTCAGCTTCGAGAAGATAAGGCTGAGAGGGGAAATGATTAACATGCTCTCAGTGGTGGCCAGTGATAGGACAAGGGGCAATGGGTGCAGCTGGAGCACAGGAGGTTCCACCTGCAGGTGAGGGGGAAC
>JAUBOD010000194.1:36179-46624 GCA_032353885.1 Nothura maculosa
GCCTGCTGGAGCGGGAAGGTTGGACCAGATGAGCTCTAGAGGTCCCTTCCAACCTGGAACATTCTGGGATTCTGGGAAGGGCATGCAACTCAGCAAGGCTCCCATCTGAGCTGAGACCAGGGCAAGGAGCCTCTTTGGGGCAATGGGCTCTTGTCTTTCTCCTCCCTCAGCATACCAAAACGTTCACATCGAGACAACGCGGTTGGTTTCCGCATTTTAACCTGCATTGTCTTTTGCTGAGTTCTGCAATCTGTTTCTCTTGAAATCACTCGCCGTGCTGGGATGACAACTCACACAGCAGCTTTGGGGAGGCGTCCCCAGCTACCGGCCTGGCAGAAGATGAGGAAAAAGAAAAGGTAATGTTGGTGTTTGAGACGAGAAGAGACTTACTAGAAAACAGTTCAATGTCTGGATCTATCACATCATCTCCTGAGGACTAGTATGTGAAAGGTCCCATTGTAGTATTTTCCATATTTTAAGACCAAGAGGGTCACTATAGCCTGGTTTCCTGCAGAGGATACACAAACACCCAAACTGCCCCAGCAAACAACTGGAAAAAAAACAACTGGAAAAAAACAACAACTGGAAAAAAAAACAGAAAAATGACCAATTATTGATAAATGTGCAACAAAATAGCTTTGGTTGGTGCCAAGGCCTCTCTGAAGTTCACAGTCCTTTTTGAAAGGCAGGTCACGAGTAGGAACAGCTCCGAGGCTGCACAGGCGTCCGTGCTTGGATGTGGGATGCGGCTCTGCCCGTTGCTGCGGGCGGACAAAGGCTTCCTGCCTCGGAGCAGGAGCTGCTCCAAGCGCTCCCTGCCAGCCCTATGGACGGGCGCTGAACCCATCCGCAAAGCCGGCAGCTCCAGCAAAGCCACGGAAGGGCTTTCAAGCTGCTGCCGAGTCAAACGGCACCTCAGTCTTTAAATGTGGCACTGGAGCTATGGTTTTTCTAGGAGAAGTCCAACTCCCATCCTGGATTGTCCTACCAAGCTTCTGCTGGTGATCCAGAGGAGTCCCTCCCATCGGGGCCTAGAAATCATTTCTGCTCCCCAAAACAAAGCACTAATGAGCGGGTAGCACCACTGCTTTCCTCCCCAAACCCCCCAAGCTGTTGCTGCATCTCAGCACCTCATCTCCGACATGAGCTACTTCCAGGTTTGGAAAGACCCATTTCTAGGTAAAATGCAAGCCATTTGCATCAGAAACACCTTCTCCGTCTCATCGTGCTCTCAGACCTTCCTCCCAGCACCTGAAACATGTGAACCAACACCTCTATAAAGGGTATCAGAGCAACTATAGAATACGCCAAAGCTCAGGCCACTTCAGGAGGTGCCAAGACAGATTGTTTCATTTTTCCATGCGCTCAGGGAGAAGCAGCAGGGGGAAAAGGCAAGTCTCTGTTCAGACAGGTCTTCTCCTCTCCAACAATCCCACCCCCGTCCTTACAAAAGGATGGGGATGTCCATGCTGGGTTTCCACTCAGCTTCCCGATAAGCAGTTGCCTCCAACGCCGCTTTCAGGCAGGGTTTTCCACCTCTCTCCTAGGGCATAACCGGGGATTTCTCGCACGCCAGGCGCACACCCTTGTGCCTGCTGCAGTTCTCCCATGCAGGACAGGTGGTTCAGAAAGGCAGCAAGAGACGGGAAGGCTGCTAAGAGGCATGGGGAAAACAGCCTGAAAAGCAGCCCAAAGGAAAGGGGGGAAAAACCCAACTGCACGTGCACCTCACGGCTCGGCTTTAACCCAAGTGCCTGGGGAATAAGCTGGCTTAAGAATCACAGGGTTTCCATGAAAAAAACCCAAACTTCCCACCCTGAATGCAATGGAAAGCGCACAGCAAATTCTGAGCGGGTGCAGAGGAAAGATGGGGAGGAAGGGGCTGCCTGAGGGCCATGGGCAGCTCCGTGCACTTCTGTTCGCAGATGTATCCGAATGAAAGAGCGAGACTTTCTCCTAGCCCCCAATGCCCTAAGTCCTTCCATTAGAGGAGGAGGGAAAAAAAAAGAAAAAGAAAAGAAAAGAAAGAGATTCATGGTTGACTAGACCTGTTTGGGAAGTGCTCGCTGTGAACCTGCATCCATACAGTGGATGGGAGCCTTCGAGCTCCAGTCGCTGCAGCGCAGCGAGAAAAGGAAGCGCTCGGCCCACGTGAACTTGCCCGGAGTTCTCCTCCACGGGGGCAATTTTACATGAGCCAACGAGCGGGGTAAAACTCAGCGCCCACACTAAATGCTCAGGTGTTGGGCTGTAAATATTTAGGCTGTTGGAAGCAAAGCCGGGAGCGCCAAGCTTGGTAACAGCTGTCCCTTTGGAGCCCCACGGAGGCTCCTTGGGGAGCTCTTCCGAAGCACGGTCGTACAAAGCCTCCTGAAATTCCCAAGCTTGGGAAAGCCTCCCCGCTCCCTTGTTTCCCTGGCCGATTCGTTCCACTCTCGGGCTGCAAGCAGTTGCTCCCCAGCACCATCTGTCACAAGCGGAGCTGCTGGGCAAACAGCTTGTTCGGGAGCTGCTTCTCCTCCCGAGCACCGCAAGGCATCGGAGCGCACGAGCGAGGTGCTTCCGTGGAAAACAGGCACTTTCTCCCATTACTCCTTTTATCTCAGCCCTTCAGCACAACGGTACACTGGGAAAACACGGGGAAGCTCAAGGCAGCACAATGCCCGAGCCAAACGAAAAGGGCAGAGCACTCACGAGTGCAAAGTGAGGCCGGCCCTCACCAGCCTCCTGAGCTCTCCGCATGATCAGAGGGCTGTAGGGAGCAGAGGAAGGTTTGGGAATGACGAGTACCAGAGACATACCCAAGGCTGGCATCCCTTCACTTCAGCAACGGAACAACTTAGCGCCTTCCTCTCCTCCCCTTCTCCCCAGACCTACCCCAGGTGGCAGCAAGTGGGTTTATGGCTTTTTCTAAGAGACAGGGCAGTTCTGTCCCAGAAGAACAGGGACAAGTCCCGTTTCTGCTCGAATCCAGAGGTCCCTCCCAGTACAGCCATTTCCAACACGTCCTTGCCAAGGCTGGTGGCTTGTCACCGAGGCCCATGGCTGTCTTCCAGGAGTCTGGAAAAGCAGCTGCATCCCCAGCGCTGAAGCCACCCAGGAAGCAGCCCAAGGTGAAGCTGCCTGATTGCAGCCCCCAGGTCGCTCGCCTTGAAATCCCAGCACATCCCCAGAAGAAACCGGAGGGCTTCTCTCCCACTGCACTGCGCAGAGCGGTGGAGCGAAGCTCTGCCCCGTTTTAAGCCTTCCTCTACCTGGTGTTACCTTCTCCAAAACATCTTCTCTGCCCTGCACATCTCACAGCCAGCTCTCCTTGAAAAGTCATTTATACTCACAGTATTGGAGAAAATAATAGGCTGGAATTCAGTGGCATTATGAATCCTTTGCCACTTGGGACACCAAGCTCATTCCTAGCGACAGGGCTGCTTGCTACTACGATCAGGACTGGACGGTCCCAAAGCGTCTCCCAACTTTTTGGGGGAGAATACGAGATCTTCAGGCAGCCAACGATGATCCGCTCACAACTCTGTTGAGCTGGGAGGTTGATCATTCCTGCTCTCCCATCCCAATGGATGGGCAAAAAAGTGCTGCCTGTGGGCCATGGGCAACATGGGCCTGTGAGGATGGGGATGCCGGTAAATTCCCTAACTTTTGCTGTTCTGCATCTCTCACTTTGCTGTTAAGGGCAGAAGTCCCCTCGCTCTCCAGCCCGGTCCCTTGCATAGCTCATCCATGACACTCGAGAAGAGATGGATGAATAGCCTGTGAGACAGGCAACCGTTCCTCATCCGGATAGCGGGTCAGCACGCAGATCCGGAGGGCAACTGATTCATGCTGGACAACCCCTAGAGCAGAGCCCTCCCACAGGCAGCCGCTTCACCGAGCGCTCGCGCCACGGACAGCACTGATTTGCTTCCCAGCCACCACGTGCCCGCCCGCAAGGGGAGGAACCTGGGACATCTCTGTTCTAATGAGGATCCAACCGTGTCAGGATTAAAGAGCAGTAAATGGATTGCTTACTGTATCCACCACCAACAAGAAGGTTAAGAGAGTCCCTTTCGCTCCTCTTGGCTAAGCTCTGAGTATGCAGAAATAATTGGGGGCAGGAAGCAGGGGGGAATTAAATATTTCCTGCCCCCGCTGCCTGAGAGCGGCATCAAGGGTTGATGATTTTGCCCCATATTTGCAGTCAACACTTCTCACCTCACAGATACACAGGCTCCTTTCACTACCTACACGGCAAGCAAACGCATTGTGCTACACAGCTGATCCGTGAAATATGTTGCTTGGAAATTACTGCCCCTTCACACCAAGCTGCATCACTGGAAAAGAAAAAAAAAAATTAAAAAAAAAAAATCACAGTTCGGATTTTGTTGAAACTAGTTTTGCCAGTCATAAAACAACTTAGCACCAGGGCCTCCCAGCCGGTTCCCTTCAGTTTTATCGATTCAGTCCCAGGCAGCCTTCTACCTTCCGTTCCCCACCACATTCCCATAGGACAAGGAGAGCAAACTTTGAGGCTAGTTGAGGGTTATCGGCAATGCACCCAGGGACATGGACCAGCAAGCAGGGCTGGGAGGGAGCTGGGCCTCCATCACCTGCCCATCGCTAACAGAAAGGATCTCTAATTCCCACCACCACCGAGTTTTAGGAAATTTTGGGCTTTCTATCCTTATCCAGCCCGGACAAGAGTGGACAAACCCATCGAGTTACAAGCGCCAGAAAGGAATCGTGGCTACGCCAGTCAGTGTTTCCTTAGCAGTCCTTGGCATGAGAGCGAGTGGCATTCACTGGGTTACTCGCAACGCTCAAATATTTGAGGAAGGAGGAATAAAACACAAAGTAATTGAGGACAAGCCAGGTCCAACCACTGCTGCTCCACGGCGCACACAGCAGAACTGCAGCAACGCAGAAACGTGCTGCTACCGCGAGACTTCACGGAGCAGGAAGCAATGGAGAGATTGGATCCATTCCCAGGCAAGGGAGATGATTATTCCCTCCTTTGCTGCGCTTGGACTCTTGGGAGACTCCCTTCCTCCTGCTGCCTGCTCCCTGGACAGGCGCACCCAAGGCAAGGGGCGCGAGCCCTGCTCAACACGCAGCGTCCCCTGCCCCGGGCTCCCTGTCCCACAGCCTCCCGTCACACCGGGTGATGTGCAGACCACCCAGAGCCCCTCGGCGAGCGGGAGGAGCACGAGAATGTGCGCGGCCTCCCCCACGCAGCCATTAGCCAGCCCCACACTTGGCTGTGAGACATCGTCCCCACGGGCAGCGCTGCGGTTCCTCGGCGTAAATATCCCTTGAAATCCCAGTGGAAAGTCTGGTCAGCCCCTCTCCGGCTCCCCAAACCCCCTCCCAGACGCCAGCAGGTCCTTCAGGCCCGCAGGGCTGCCCGGGAATTGCAGAGCCCCCAGGATGTGCACATGAAAAGGACATCGCTCCTGGAGAGGTGGCTCCTTGTGGGTTCCTCCTCAGCCCATGCCGAGCACTCGCCAGCTTCCCAGCCCAGCTATACAGTGCATAGGAAGTCAGGACGCAATTCCCAGCCATTCCCTCTGCTTCGGGGCTGTGTGTCCGGCTTTTCCCGAGCAGGCCACGCTCCTCGCTCCGCTTTCCTGCGCGGCAAGCCCCATGGGAGCGAGGAGCCGGCGCGGCAGGCACACGGAAACAACGGCCTGCAAGCAAAGTGGGAGAGGAGGAACACGGGTCAGAGCTGCAGTCGGGGGCAGAAAGAGAGTTATCTGGACCAGGAGAAGAAAATAAATACATAAATACATAAATATAAAGATAAATAAATAAATAAATAGCAGCGAGCAGCTTCAGGCCCAGGACTGAGTTAAGCCTCACTTGGGCACCCAAACTGCAAGGTCATCTCTCTGCTCCATTTTCAAACGAGTCACTCGGTTAACAAGCAGCATGTGACAAAATTCCCTGCTGCTGCCTAGCAGCCTCCCTAGAAACACCAGGAAGAGCTCAGGGAAGCAGCCAAAGGCCGGGAGCGCTCGCCTCGCTCACTGCTCTGCTGGCTTGGCAGCTTGCGAGCTGTCCCCTGGCTCGGGACAGGGGCAAAGAGAATTAACTGCTGCAGAGTGGCAAGCAACAAAACCAGCCTGCTCCATGTGCGGCAAGAAAGGTGCTCCCAACAAGTGGATTTTATGGAGGTTTCCCTGAGGCTCGTGGCTGCATCGCGCCCAGCGCCTAAGCAGGATTCATCGCCAGGGTGGGAGAGCCGGGAAGGTCGAGGCTCTTGACACTCAGATATCCATTAACAGGGAAAGAAAAAGCTCGAGGTGGGGCCGTCGAGAACACTGCTCAAGCACACAAGGAACAAGGTGCAACCGAAAAATGGCAGGAATGACACGTGGCCATGGGTGACCCACAGCAAGCAAACTGCGGGAGCTCAACTGCATGGACCAGAGACAACGCTAAGACTCAAAACGGGGGATGACTCAGGTAGAGGGTGGCAAAGCACAACGGAAGCAAGGGAAAAGGGAAGCAAGAGCACAGTTATCAGCAGGAAGGTGCAGGATTGTTGAGGGAATGTTAGAAGAGAAGGAATCAGACCCAGTGCCCGGGCACAGAATGAGTGGATTGCTGGGTAAAGGAACACAAGGGGGAAAAAAAAACGCAGGGCAGATACAAAGAAGCTCTTGGGAAAAAAAAGACATAAATAATTTATATCTAAAATATGGATGCAGAGACAGTACCCAATAAATTATTGAAAATTCAGGTAGCAGCAGCACTAATGAGAGGCTTTGCAGGAAGGAGACCCTCCTGCCTCGTAGATTCACATTGTTTAAGAACGGGGAGCCTCTCCCCTCGGGGCTGCGAAGGGCTCGGCAAAGGCCTCGCTTCAGCGGGAGCCATGGCAGGACCTGAGGAAACGGCCACGGACAGAAGCACCAAACATGCCATGGGAATCTAAGGAAAAATGTCTGACGGTGACGGCGCCAGAGCCCTGGCGCAGGCTGCCCAGGGAGGCTGTGGAGGCTCCTTCTCCAGAGATGTTCCAAATTCACGAGGATGCAGCCTGTGCTCCATGCTCTAGGTGACCCTGCGCGTGCAGGGCTTGGACTCGGGAGCTAAAAGGCCCTTTCAACCTTAAGGATTCCATGACTAAAGTCACCTCGCCGTTTGGGAAGGGATCCGAGAGCAGGGACCCGGCCCTGCTTCCTTGCAGGCAGTGCCAGGTCCCTGCTGCCTTGTGCCACACACAAGACATGCTCGCTCCTTGCTTTCCCAAGCTCCTTCACCTCAGCCCCTGCGAGCCAGGCAGCGGGAAAAGAAAACAACCACAAGAGCCACCAGCTTGGACATCATTAACAATAATAATAATTAAAAAAAAAAAAAAGCACAGAAGTCCAGCATCCCTGTCATCTGGGCTTTGGAAAGCTGGGAGAGCACAAGGGATTCGGAAAAGAGCCCTAAGCAGATGCTCATGTCACAGGCAGTGTGGAACCTCTGGGGCTTTCTCAGAGGCCTTTTAAGTTGGTTGGAGATGGGTGTTCAGTTTAGATTCGTTTCCGTATCGAAAAGACCTGCACAAAGGTAGAACAGATTTGGGGAAAGAACTCCCTAGGATATTTGTGCCCCGCGATTTCCCCTTCCGCCAGGAAAGCGGCTTCACAAGCTAAAGATAAGGGCATCTTCATCCAAGAGAAGGGGACGCTCCGTGCTTACCGCATGGCTATTAGCAACTGAACGCCCTAGAAAAAACGGTATCAGCCCTTGGAGCTTCTTGGGAGAATAACATCCCATTTCTGATAAGCTGTCAGATAACTGGGCTAACACAGCCTAGTTAACGAACGAAACACAGGAGAGCAAGTCCAAGCAGCAGCATTGCAGGGATTTCAAATCAAATTAAGCTTCCAGCAAAAGCGCTAATAATTTTCCAAAAGGAGAGCACCTTCCGTCCATCATACCGGCAGGGGACACTTGTCAATGGCTCTGGGAATGAGCAAAAGATGGAATAACAGCATCAAATCAATGAGGATCTGTTTGGGAGGGAAACAAGGAGCTCA
Source organism: Nothura maculosa (assembly GCA_032353885.1). Taxonomy (NCBI): domain Eukaryota; kingdom Metazoa; phylum Chordata; class Aves; order Tinamiformes; family Tinamidae; genus Nothura; species Nothura maculosa. The sequence continues at coordinate 44,201 of JAUBOD010000194.1, forward strand.
AGGAGCAAATCCAAGTGGGCTCCTCGGGCAGGGAGAGCCACAGGAGCAGAGCCACGAGGCAGGGGACAGTCCATGAGAACACGGAGTTTTCTAGATGGGATTAAAAGGAAATCATCATGCAAACATGGGAAAAATCATCACTTAGGAGAGACTCTTTCTTTACAAGGAATTGAGGCCTTGCTGGAGCACTCGCTGCCTGCAGCGCCTCCGGTTTGCCGCGGCATCCGAAGGGCTTTTTTTTTAAAGGAACAATCTGGAATCATTTAACATTCCCAGCTTTTGCTGAGGTTAGAAGTTTACAGTGAAAATCCCCCACGTGCCCAGGAAACGGCTCAAGAAGGGCTCGGACAGACAAACACACATTATTTCAGATGTTTCCTAAAGGAACGAAGGGACCTCTAGGGATCATCCAGTCCAACCTTCCTGCTCCAGCAGGGACACCCAGAGCACAGGGCGGCATCCAGGCAGGTTTGGAGACCTCCAGAGAAGGAGCCTCCACAACCTCCCTGGGCCATTGAACCTCACAACAACAGTGTTCCTTCCAAGGTACTTCTGCTTTCCAGAGCACACATGCGGAAGTTCTAACCGTAACAAACCCAGAATACCTCTCAAAGACGATATCCCCAAGGCCTGCGTCCACTGTCTGACAAAAAGTCAGGCCAAATCGTGTGCTTTTCCCCGAGAAAATGTTTCCTAGCTCCCAGAAGCACGAGCCACTCTGTTCAAGCACGCTGCGTGGGCGGCAGCAAGGCTGGAAACGCTCCCGCGCTCCAGCATCACACGGAGATACAAGGCGCTCGAGGCCGAACGCGGCACGTTTGCATCCACGGATCCTCACGCGCAGCCCAGTTTGGGCAGGGTGCTGATTCCATCCTCGCAGGTCCGACTCATCTGCACGGATACGTTTGCTAAAAGTCAGCGCTCACCTCTGACTCGCAGTGTGGTGACTTATCAGTGAAACAACATCCACAGGAGCGAGCACAAGGGCTGTGTCATGGAAAAAGGGCAGAGAACACAATCACAGTGTCTTATCTTGTTTCCTAACTCGTTAAGAAGTCTCAGATATTAAAGGGAGAGAAAGGCCGAGCACTCATTAACACCCCTGGAAAAGGGCAAGGCCCCAAGCACATTTGCACAAAGCATTTTCATGTATTTCTCCCAAAAGCTCAGCCTGATCCACATATAAAACAGGGGAAACCAAGGAAAGCAGAACCTGGATACAGACAGACATTTTGCTTTGGGAAAGCTCTGGTTTGTTCCTTGTCTTATTAAGTCTTATGCTTCAGGCACGGATCTTCAGTATCTCGCACAAATGTGGAGAGCCCAGACAAGCAGCCTCATTAATATCCTAACATGGAAGAGCAAGGCCACTGAGGTCCACCTAGCTCAGCCCTGCTCCCATCAAAGCCAAGGAAACCAGAGGCACAGGAAGGTTTGGGGAGACTTACAATGCAGTGTCTAGGGAAAGAAAAAAGAAAATTCTCAAATTCTACAACTTGTGGACCTGTTGGACTTGGAATAGTTCTCCTTTCCCTAGAAACTCAGGGTGCTGGAGGAATTAAGACTATGCATGAATTTGAAAGACCCAAGCAAAGGGAATTACTGGCTCCAGGGGGTTTTATTTTACCATGCCTCAATTCTGCTTCCAGGCTAGAGATTGCCTGGGCTGGGCACAGAGACACTAGAGCAGCAACCTCTGCCTGGAAAATCCGAACGTCGAGAGGAAAACAAGCCTATCATCCGAGGAAGGGCACGAGCAAGCAACACGCGAGCACAAGGAAATGAAAGAATCAGCTTCCAAAGGCTACTTCTCGCGTTAACAAATGTTGTACTTTCAGGAATTTATTCCAGAGATTAAGTTTTGGGTTGCTTCGAAGGGAAAACGGCTGCACCCGAGGCAGTCGGCACACGCAGGAGTTCCCACATGACGAGTCTCCACAAGGCAGGTGCAAGCTGTCCCGGCCAAACATAGAGTTCCTTTGGGGAAAAAGCAGTTCTTCCTGGGCCTTTCAAATCAACGATCTGCCATTTCTGCTGAAAACTCCCCATCCACATCCTGTCACCCATGGAGCCCGGGTGAACGCTTGCACAAAGCAATTCCTCCTCTGGCACTCGCAGCTTTGCCACTTGCCAAGCTGTGCGAGCACACACGCTACCACTCGCCTCGCTGCGGCGACTCCTTCTGCAGGAAGCCCCTCTGAGAACCCTTCGCCGCTCCCAACACGCTTTTTGGAGGAACCTATCCCCAAGCAGGAAATATTCCAAGTCACTTTAAAGCTGAAGAACGACTGCTCCCTGCTCCACAGGGCTCTGCCTCAGCATCCATCACAGAATCACAGAATGGTTGAGGTTGGAAGGGACCTCTAGAGATCATCCAGCCCAACCTTCCCGCTCCAGCAGGCACCTAGAGCAGGTGGCACAGGG
>JAUBOD010000194.1:64196-79414 GCA_032353885.1 Nothura maculosa
CCACGGCCAGGCTGTAGCCGTAGAGCATGGAGGAGCCGAAGGACACCAGGAGCGTGACCAGGAGCAGCCGCAGCGCTGGGCCCCGGCGCCGGGAGCCGCCCGCGGAGCCCGCGCCCCCCTCGCTCACCCACGGCGCGGTGCTGCGCCGCCGCCAGCTGCGTGTCCTCCGGGTGCAGCAGGCTGTACCAGGAGCGGCCCAGCAGCTCCTCGCGCCGGTAGCCCAGGTGGTAGATGACACTGCGGAGGAGAGGGCAGCGTGGCACTAGGAACCAGCCTCTGAGCCGCAGGGAGGCAGTTCAGGGACTTGGGAAGCACAGGGAGAGCAGGGCGCGGGTCCTGCACCTGTGGGTGACGTCGGCGAAGGCCATGTCCAGGCCGTGCACGCTGTGGAAGAGCTCGTCGGGTGCAGCGGCGGTGGCGCCGGGCCCCACGGGCGTGCACAGCGCCACGAAGGCCGCGGGCGGCGCCGCGAAGCGCCCGCGCACAGCCACGGCGCGGGCCCCGCCGTGCCGCAGCCGCAGCGCTTTGCACGTGCGCATCTCGCTCACAAACGTCACCGCTGCCAGGAAGAGGGAGGGTGAGAGCGAGGCCGGGGCTCAGCCAGGGCCCGGCGGCTCCTGCCCCGAGCAGCTGGAGAGCTCCCCGTGAGCGCTGCTCCCGTCAGCCTTACCCGCTCCCGGCTGCTCCTGAGCGAGGAGCAGCTTTTCCCGCACGACCTCCCGCGCGGTCCCCTCCACCATGTCAAAGACAGTGTCCCCATGGGACAGGAGCTCAGCCTGCCGAAGAGCACGTGTGAGCGCAGCCCCGGCTACCCCGGAGCGCGAGGGGCGGCCGTGCCTTACCGTGGAGAGGCCCAGCACCTCACGCACGTTCTCCGAGACGTAGGCCACCTTGCCGTCGGCCAGCAGCACGAGCAGGAAGCCCGGCAGCAGGGACAGCAGGTCCGTGCCCAGGGCCGGGGCCACGGGAGGAGGCGGCTCTGCGGGAAGGGCACAGATGGAAGCGCGAGGCCAGGCAGCGGCCGAGGCGCAGGGCGGGCGCCGCTCACCCGCGGGGAAGAGGCGCGCGGCGCGCAGGCGGAGGCACACGAGCGCCAGCGTGTTGAGGTAGGACAGGCGCTCCTTCTCACGGCACGACACGGGCAGCAGCGCGCGCAGCGCCTGCAGCTCCGCGTTGATCTGGTCCCGGCGAGCTTTGGAGGCATCTTTGGTGGACCTGCAAAGCCGGCGCTGAAGGGGGCCGTGCCCAGGCAGGCGGGTTGCCCTCCTGGGGGGCCAGAAGGGAACCCCCACCTGCAGGGTCCATGCATTGCGCTCGCCTCTACCACCACTCAGCCCCTTGCATCTTCTCAGCCCTCTCCTAGGTGACCGGCCTCCTCCCCAGCACCCAGTAGCTGGGAGAGCCTGGCACCACGCGGAGCGCCGGGCCCTGCCGCGCCAGCGCGGACAGCGACACTCACCTGAAGGGCTTCGCGGCGGCCGGCCCGTGCCCGGCACCATGGGGCAGGCAGCCGCGCTGCGCCGGCAGCGGCCGCTGGCAGTGGCTGCAGAAGATGGTCATGGTGCTGCGGGCGCCGCTCCTGCGTCGCCCGCGGCTGCCGCTGAACCCGCTGACCCCACTGCCGCCGCCTCCCTTTTGTAGCTGCCGGGCACCCGGGCCAAGCGGCAGGAGCGGCACCTCTGGTGACGCAACTCCAAACAGCTCGGGGCTATTTTTAGAAGGCGGGTTGCTAAAAATAACCCTGGCGGCCGGCTGCAATCGGAGAGGGGAAGCAATAAAAGGAAGCTGGGGTCTTGAAAGCCAACCCGACCACTCGGGAGGGGGGGCGATCACCAAAGGCCCTTCTGTGGGGCACACGTCCGGCCGGCCCCTGGCCGAGGCACAGAGGCCCATGGCAGGGTTCTGGTGCCCCTTGGGGCTCTTGGAGGAGAGCAGGATGCGCGCGATTCCCCTCCAGCACAGCTCTGTGCTGCCCCTTCTCCCGGGTGCACATGGCTGCCCCTTCTCCCGGGTGCACACGGATCCGGAGCACCCAGCGTGGAGCAGGCACAGCTTGGGGAGCCTGTGCTCAGCCCCACGTGACACCCTGCTCCTGGGTGAGCCGGGGCTGTTTCTGGCACTGTCACCGTGCCCCTCCATCCTGGCCGTGTGCTGGTCTCCCCAGCACGGTGTACGATGGAGGCCCTTGGCCTTGTGCACCCCGCAGCCACCCTGTCCTCTTGCCTGCCCTCCCATCTTCAGTGTCCTGTAGCCACCCCTTTGCGCTTAGGGAGCTTGGCCAGCCCCACCACAAGGGCATGTGGGGCAGCCGCACCAGGTCCCTGCCCCTGGCACACCTGGCCCGGCCCCAGGCTCTCCCTTCTCCCACCTCAGCATAGCAGGACGAGGCCCTTGGGCTCGGCCTCCCGCTCCAGCCCCACCGCGCTCCCCGCGAGGACACAGAGTGCAGTGTAGACCCAGGCCTGGGCGCAGTGTTTATAAAACCCTGCAGAGCTGCTGGGTCACACGTGGCGCCCGTAGTGGCACCCGCAGCGGCGCGAGGCCTGCGCTTGGGCGGCTGCCCCGACGCCGGTCGGTGCCAGTCCGGGTGGGTGGCCAAGGCCCCGCTCGCACAGGAACAGTTTGTAGCCCAAGCCCAGGGCTCCCGGTGGTGCCAGGAGTCTGCTCAGGCCCCGGGAGCAGGGCCAGGCCCAAAGGCAGCTCGGCTGCAGTTCGCCGGGCAGGGGGGACCGACAGGAGAGGCCCTGGAGGCAGCACCAAGGACGGGGTTCACACGCACGCCGATCTCTTGTCCGAGGGCCTGCGCTGTCCCAACCTCCGCGTGCTGGAGCGGCACCACGGGCACGAGGAGGCCCGTCGAGGGCGGCACGAACAGAGCTCACGCACGGTTCTTGCTTCAAGGGGGAGAAATTCATGCAGGCAGCGGAACAAGAGAAGAGGGGAGAGGGGAGGGCAGAGGCACGAGGCAGCTTCAGCCCTGCGAGGACACGATGGGGCGGCTGATGGTGCTGTTTGTGGTCATGGCCGCGAGCTCCCATCTGAAAGACACCGAGGGGACGCGCTAAGGCACCCGCCGCGACAGGGGGCACCTGGGTGGGGGGGCACTTGTTCCCCGTACCTGATGTCGTGGGGAAGGCAGGACTGGTCCAGGCTGTACTGAATCACTGCCAGCTTACACAGCGTCTTGAGGCTGGGACCTGCGGAAGGAAGGTAGAGGCGGCAGCGCGTCGGGTCCTGCGCCCGGCCCCGCGAGGCCGCGGCGGAACGCGCCGCCCGCGCCCACGTACTGAAGTCGAGGATGTAGAGGTCCGAGTGATCCATCAGGTCGAACTCATCCCCCATTCCTTCCTCTGGAGACGGGCTGCGGAAGGAAAAGTCGTCAGCCGGTGCCGAAACACCCGTATCCCCATTGCATCCCCCGGGGATCCCGGGGGCTGACAGTCCAGGACTATCCCTATCTGGCCCTCCCTGATGTCCTTCTCCCTGCAGCAGCATCCATGGCGCACGAGGGCCCTGTGCCCGCTCTGCCCCAAGGAGCCACTGACATCTCACATAGGCCACCGCCGACTCCAGCTGCTTCTCCCTCTGCCCAGGGCAGCTTTCCTGCCCTTCTCTCTGCAGGGAATGTGCATCTCCCCTCCACCCCAGGCCTTTGCCACCTCCCGGGTTGTTGCACTCCTCCTTCCTCAGCTCCCTCCTGGATCTGCTCCCTGCCATCAGGACAGCCCGGAGGCCTCCGCTAGCCCCCCAAGACCCATCCCGAGGGCATGAGGAGGGTGCTGCAAACACCCTCCCTTTCCCTGGGCTGCAGCACGAGGCACAGGCAGCTTGTTCCTGGGAAAAGCCCGCTCCACAGCTTCAGTGGATCTGGGCTTCCAGAGAGCTGCCTCCTTCCCTCTCTGTGCCTAACACCGGCTCTCCCGCGGCAGGTTGGCAGCCTGCAGCCAGGAGAACATCCCGGTTCATCATCAAGCTGAGCACATACAGCTCTGGGGGAAAAGGAGACCTGTTCCAGGTGGCTCCAAATTGTTCAAATAGAGGCAGCCTCCTTTCCATCCCGCGCTGGTAACCACCATGCTCCAAGCTCATCTTCTTACATCCATGTCCCAGTCCCTAGCGCATCCTTTATCTTCCAAAGGGAACCGCATCTGCGGGGCTATCGCCAGAGCGCAAGAGCCAAGCCAAGCATGGAGCTCACGGCCAGGAGAGCTGCAGCTTCCAGCACGGCAGCGTGCTGGCAACGTCTTTGCCAACCCCAGCCCAGCAAAATTGCCCACTCCAAGTCAGCAGCAGCTCGGAAGTGCTAATAAAGGAGCCGGGGCTGCCCAGAACCAGGCATTTCTAAGCATGGCAAAACCTCAGCATCAACACGTGCTCAGCTAAGCTTTGTTTTACCACACTCTTCCCTTGGGAAGGAGCTCTGCATGCTCAAGTACAGCGGGGTTTGGAGACAGAAAGGGCACTGCTAACATGAGCCCTAAGCTTAGCACTAGGCAAGTTCCTGGTCACTTAGCACATAAGTGACAGGATTGCTGCCAGGGACCTACCTAGAGGGACCATAGATGGGGCAACAAGAGGAGGCTTTAAGCAGAATATAAAACCCAACCCAGCAGCAGGCACCCTACAGCAGCACCTCCGAACAGCCTTCCCTGGAGGCAGGTTCCAGAAGGGAACACAGCACAGCAGAGAGTTTTGCCTGTCCTTCTCCCAGAGCAGTTGCCTAGCGAGCCGTGCGGGCCGGCTAATCCTTCAAGCAATCCTGCCGAATCCCCAGGCTGACTCCGGAGGGAGTTCTCCCTTTCAACGACTTCCTGGAAAACTTCTTATCTCGCCAGGCAGCTCCTGAGTGCCCCTGATAACGTTACAGGAAGCGAGCACAGCCCCCCCGGCGGCCTCCCCAGCCCCACGGCTCCCCCACAGCCAGCCCTTCCCCTCCCTGCTGCTCCGCTGCCACACGCCTGGACATTAAAGGGCACACGGAATTCCGAAGCCTTTGGAGGCACCAAATGCTCTAAACACGTCTGTGTTGTCTGGCAGAGACAGATGACACTGCAGAGAGCTGCTCCTGAATTTGCTGGTTTTGATGGTATTTCTTAGGAGTGCCTAACACCAGGGCTCAGCTGCTGCCTTCAGGAAAACTCAGCACCATCCACCAAAGACCACAGCACCCAGAGCTGCCTTCAGGCCTCACCAAACCATCCGCTGTACAGATCAACACCCTAAAACTGTTGAGGGCAGCAGATAAACCCCACAGGGCAGAGTACCTCACCCACACAAACCACCGGGGGGCTGCAAGCCTTGCAGATGTTTACACGAGCTGGCAGATGCCAGCAGAGACCTGTGCCCCACAGCAGGGATGTGTCAGTCCAGGGCGAGCAGAGCGCACGTGCGGCTCAGCGGCCTCTTCCTTTTTGTTAGTGGATGTTCAGGTTCTTGGCCACATGCAGCTGTCCTGCATCACGGCAGCATCACTCCGAGTGTTTGGCAGCTAAATCCTTCCCACCACGTCTCCTTTGTGAATGAAGCTTAGCTGAGGAAAGCTGCTCCGAAGGGAACCCTGCCTTGGTACATAGAAGGGCTCCTGAAACCCTTCCCAGCTGAGCTGCCCCTGCTCTGTAGTGTGGCAGACACATCTGCCAACACAAGGAGAGAAACGCTGGTGGGCAGGGGAGGTGAAGGAGGCTGCTGCAGCAGAGCAGACTGTCCTTCTGACAGCAGGACAGGGCTTCAGCCCTGCCCCTCCAGCCCTCCTTCACCCAAAGTTCAGCCCCTGCTCACAGCATGTCACACTCTGCCCCTCCACCCCGACTTGCTGTGTGTTGTAAAAGGCAGCTTGTCACCAGGTGCTTTACAAGCTAATGGAAAATCTCCCCCCCCGCCCCTTCTCTCTCCCCAGAGAAATCCTGCTCTGTGTCATTGTTTACTGGCTACTTGCAAGATGGAGAGACAGTTACCACATGGCCCTAAAATGAGGCCAAGTACAGCACGAGAGCAGGGAGAAAGACACTGAACTGAAGCACGTGGAAAACCCTCTTGGAGAGCCATCCCACAGGGCTCGCACCACTCACCTGGTGCCTCCAAAGAGAATGATTTTGTCCCCCACTCTGCAGCAGCACTGTCGGCGTCGAGGACATGGGCCTTTCCCTTTGGGCTCAATCTTCCTCCAAGAAAAAGAAACTGAGGGGGGGGAAAAAAAGGAGCAGCTTCTCATAAGAGCCTGCTAGAGGCAGGTTATAAATTGAAACAAAGCACAAGGAGGGAAAAAGAAGCCTACTGCCCTGCAGCACCCAACCAGTGAACCTGTCTGCTGCCTCCTTTTGCTGCAGAGGTGGCCCAGCACCATTCTGCTCCCAACATGTCACAGCAGGCGCAGCCCCCTGAGCTGCAGGAGCAAGTTCTGCCCTTCCTCAGCTGCAGCACAAGGCTTTTCAGCTACAGGGCCCAGCAGCGGGTCCAGGATCCGTGTGGGGTGAAGCTCTGCACGCAGAGGTGGCTCAGCTCTGCAGGGAGCCCCAGGGATCCTGCCCCATCTATTGGTAGCTGCAGAAAATGCAAAGCATCCCTGGCCTTGGGGAGAGTATGGGCAGCTAAACGAGGAGGAGAAGATAGCAAGGCTTGCCGCTCTCCATGGCATGGACACCGAGGGGAAACGAAGCTCTGCTGTGCAGCACGAGTCAGTCACGGAGAAGCTGGGAGAAACAGCAAATCAGCTGCTCTTGGATAACAGCGTAACCCAAGATTTCATTGTACAAAGCAGTTAAACAATCCATTTTCATGGATTGCCAAAGTACCCGAGTAAGGGGTGGACCTCGGGCACCTCACCGATATTCAGGACATCAAGAACCACCATTTCTGCTGCACAGTTCTATCTACTGGTACCAGGACAGCGTGGTGTTGGGATGCTGCCAGCTCCAATTGAGTGGTTTCTACAGCTGCAGCCTCTGGGATCCCCTCAGCCCAACACTTAAAAATACTCAAGTACCTGGATTGAATTTCCAGAGGTCATGGAAGTGTCTGTTCAGGCGTGCATTGTAGCCCCCAAACACGTAGAGCTCCCCATTGTAGCTGACTGTCGGGGCAAGCACAGACATCAGCGTGACACTCTGTGCAGAGACCGGCTGATTCCCATTCCCACAGCCCATGTGTCCCACTCCCTCACTAACTCCATACTCACAGGCTGAATGACTCCGCCGGCCTTCGGGGAGCACTGGAGTAGGTGGGGAGTCAAGCCAGGAGTTTGTTTCCGTGTCAAACACCTTAATGCGGTTGCAGTAGATCTCGTTGTTGGAGTGAAACGGGCCGAAGCGATCGGCTCTGCCGCCAAACACGTACATCTTGGTTCCGATGATGGTGGCCGAATGGAAATCTCTCCACCGAGCTGGCGTGCCCTGCAAGAACGGGGCGTGAGAGGAGGTGGGCACACTACCCGGCGAGATGATGCATCCCAATGAGAGGGTGGCTGCCCGATCTTGGAGAACTTCTCCTGGAGATGGCAGGCGCACCAGGCAACGTGTGAGGCAGGGGTGGGCAGCGTCCCCAGAGGGAGGCAGAGACAAGGCTGTCCCTCAAACGGGAGGGGAAAAAGACACTGACCTTGGCTGAGATTAAGGTCCACATCATGCTCGTGGTGTCCAATTTATGGATGTCATTAGAAAAGCAGTCGGCCTGGAAGAACAGCAGTGTGGCCTGGTCAACAAGGGCCTCAGGCAGCCCAGTCACCCTGGCCTCTGGAAAGGACACTCTCCTAGAAACCCAGGCATCCCTTTGGAGCCAGCACTTCCACAAAGACAGGCTGCTAACTCCAAAACATCAGGAGAAGCAGCATAATCGTCACAGATGCGGTTCATTTCTCCTCAGAGCTCTCCCTTCTCCCTTGAACATTCCAATTTCTTTGATGCTCCCTTGTTATCATCAAGGCCAAGTACTACATGCAGTGGGTATTCCCAGCAGTACCTGCCGCCTTCCCTGCAGGGACAGAAGAAGGGAGCTCTGCAGCTGGACAGTCCCCACTGACTCTGCTAAGGCCACATAAGAGGTCAAAGGGAGCTGAGATTATTTCTAGGAAGCCAAACAGCCCGGAGCAAGTGCTCTCGGGGCTCCGAGGATCCCACCAAGCCATTTGCCACCAGCGCGGAAAGGCTTGAGGCTGCGTTCGTGCCGGCTGTAAAGCCTCCAGGCAGGCGAGACAACAGGATGGCTACAGGCTTGTCTGGCCTTTGTAGAAAACTAAACAACCAAAAACTGAAAAACACCCCCCAAAAAAAATTCTAAAAAGTTGAAATCAAGCTTATGGCTCTGGCACTGCTGCCCTTTCTGCAAGAAGGGGAATGAGCTGAGCAGAGCCCCAGCTTCCCTGCAGACTGCCCAGCCTTGCGGAGCCAGGTGATAATCCGGAGTTATGCTCAGCCCCTGGCTAGGAACAGAGCACAAGGATTTGCTCCAAGGAGTGCTAAGGGCATCCAGCACAAACCGTCGGGACCTTCAGCTCCAAGGGCTCTTAGTGGGAGGACAGGGAAAGGTTCCCTGAACAGCTCAGCAAGGGGGGAGAACAGGTACAAAGCACAGGAAACTTGCACTACATTCGGACCAAATCGCACAGCAACACTGCGGACCTTGGAAAGGGATTTTTTTCTGGCTCATTTTTCAGCCAAAATAAATACAGAGATATCAATATATTAAATATTGATATAAATATAAGATATAAAAGCATCTATTTTTATTTAAATTGGGCTGAGAATCTAGTCAAAACACGCAGAAGTCTAGAACAACAATGTACGATTACTTTGAACCTCAGAATCTCTCGAGCAGATACAGAGAGCGGCCGCTAGCTTGTTAGGCAGCGCACTTGCCAAGACACAGGCAAATATGTTTTGCCTCCAAGAGTAAAATATATTGTTTTAGAGATAGAGAGATAGAGAACAAAACAAAGAAAAAAAAAAGCAAAAAAACAAGTACCATGATGAAAACAGTAACAACTCCAGTCTTCATGGACCTATTTTCTCAACCACCCTCTTCACAAAACCAGGAGCTTAAGTGGATAATTTATGCCATAGCTGGACTGAGTTATGAAACGAATGCAACTCCACATGCAAACATATCCTTTTCCTCGGCCTCTACTCGTGGCCAAGATAGGAACACGTTCTCCCTCCCAGGGATTCACAAATAACTGTGGCAGAGATCACTCACCAGTTGCTCGTAGCCTCCGAAGATGAACATGCTCTTGGCCAGGACACAGGCCGAGTGTCCATCCCTGGCTCCTGGCACCATTCCCGTCACCTTCGGTGTGAACCATTTGTGCGTGTCTAAAAGCAAACCGGAGGCCACGCTAAGAAAACACACGAAGAGAGGGGTAGCTCTTCACTACCACTCTCCACGGGCAGGAAAAGGCTGTTTGGAGACAGCTCCTTTGTGCAGGGCACAAATGCTTCTCCAGCAGAGAGGTGGGAAGTTTCTTGCAGCCTGGGCTCAGTAGCCGCTCATGTCCAGAGCTACACGCTCACCAGTGCAGTTCAGCTCAGCCTACATTACCTGTTCCTCCTTTTACCCCCTCTTTGAGAAGGGCCTTCCCTGCTCTCCACCCTTCGGGGGTCCCACCTGTCTGCTCCTCAGCCACTGCTCCCCAGGAGATCCATTCCCTATGTGTTCCAGTGCCTGGCTTGATTTAGGGGAGGACGTTAAATGCAGCCAGGGCTGCTCTTTATGCAGGGCAATGTGGAACGGAGCCAGCAGCTCTCTGCCAAGCTGAGAGAGGCACCTGTCCCAGAAGCCCCCAGAGAGGCACAGAGACAGCAGGAGACACCCCTGCCCTCCACAGACACAGCCAAGAGCAGTGCTTATTTCAGGAAGCGGCAAATTCAGAGCCAAAGAAACGTTCTCTGGGAGAGGTTCCGAGTTGGCCTTTGGCCACAGGTCTCCACCTCAGCCCCGGCTGGAACTGCACAAGGGGCTCGCGAGGTCACCCAACTCCGTGCACAGGCTGCGAGCAGGAAAGCCGAGACGGCTGCTGCGGCCCCGGCCTTCGCGGGGCTCCTCCAAGGCCGGTCACACGGCGGCGGCAGCAAGAGCGCGCGTCAGATCGGCCGTGGCAGAGACCCCAGCGAGCCATCGGCACCTCTGTCCCCAGAGGGGAGAGCCGCCCTCAGCCACGGCTTCACAGCCAGGCCTGGATCCTGATGAAACCTGGACAACGGGGTGGCAACCCGCCAGGCTCTCTTTCCAGGACTGGCTGGGACAGGGACAGCGTGTACGGACAGCTGCACGGGGTTTGCACCACCTCTGAGGCCTGGCTTTTCAGTTAATTTGCACTCAGCGCTTAAGTGCTTGATTTGGCAGGGACATCAGGCAGCTCCCACTGCACTCCCTTGGGGCATGCCGTGGGTTACGGGTGGCTTCCCAGCTCCCTGTGTCACATGGGGAGAAAGAAATTTCCCAGGGAGATGCCCCCAAGAAATGAGATCTTGCCTCACATGGAAACGAACCAGCAGCCAGGCACTAGACCAAGCACTTCTACTGTAGGCCTAGCAAGGGTGTTCCTGGCCAATGTTTGGCTTGGACTTGTCTCCAGAATGCAGACATGACCCTCCCTCCCCCTTTCCCAACACCTTTGTCCATGCAGGTCTCCCCAGATGTTCCAACACTACAACAAAGCAGCCAACAGAAAGGCTCAAGGAGCCTCTCTCAGGTTGCCTCATGCTTCCCTTTGTTCTTCCATCCTGTCCCTCACTGCTTCTGTATTTTATTCCTCACTCTGCTTCATTCTTACGGAGAAAAGGGCCACCCCAGAGAAGACTCATGGTCCTCAAGAGCTCCATCCCCTCCATGCTGCAACCTTGTTAAGGAAGGGCACATGCCAGAGAGGACAAGCTTCAGTTGTAGTTACTATTAGGAAGAGCACGCAAAGCCAATTAAAAATAATAGTCATTTGCATCCAAGGCTTTTACAGAGCCAAGCGTCCTGGCACAATGACCACCCGCTCCTCTCTCAAACCTGCTGAACCAGCTGGACACAACATGCCTCTCACGTGCTTGAGAACATACCCATTCCTCCCCTGCCCATTTGCCCCACACTTTGCAGGGACTCCAAGCAGCAGGACAGTGAGCTGCAGAGCAGTGCAATGGAGCAGAGAGGGCCCCATCAAGAACAGTCGGGACAGGAAAGGGCAACGAGTTGGAACTTACTGACATCAAAGGCATAGAGGACATTGCAGGCTCCCTCGGTGTCGTTGCGACCGCCCCATATGTAGATGGTGTCGTCTATGAGCACGGCCGAGTGCCCATACCTCATGTAGGGCACCTCTCTCACGTGGTCTCGGCTGTTTGTCCACACCGGAGGCAGCTTGATCCAGCGCAGAGACACTGCAAGAAGGAGTTCAAGCCCATGTCAGACGTCAGCCTGACACAGACCTTAGACTCTTGTCCTCACCCACACCTGCTGTTACAGACATCTCCCTGCTGATCTGGTGTTGCTAATAGGCGGTGTTTGTGATTACAGCTCCTACTTCCGCGTTGCCTGCATGTCATCTTCAGTAGTAGCCCGAGCAGTCAACATGTATTACAGGGTTTAATGACAGTACAAGAGTCATGAAAACTATTGCACAGTCATTACATAACGCCACAGACACGATCCTTGGGCCACGCATCCTGCTTCCAGGTTTGTTTTCCACCAGGAGATAACCTGGATGACAAAATGTAATTGGACACAGGCAGGTTGCTGCTCCCCAAAAATACCCATACAGCAAAAGGGAAAAGATCAGTCATTTCAAAAGGCAGGTGCTTGACTCACAATGGCAGGAAGGATATCAAGGAAGCACAGCCAGGCTAAGGTGGAGCTTGAGAGTGTTGAGCCTAGGCCACACAGCGCTGGGCAAGCCAGCATGACCGGCCCCATCCCTCCCAAGCAGTGGCCACAGCATCATGACCCTTTCATGGCTGGAGGTGGGAGAAGGGAGGAAGATGCGGGAGCATTCATCCCTCTGGGCACCGTCATTCCGCATTCCCCATAGCTCATTAGTTCCTCCACTAATGAGCAGTGCTGGGTTTAGGCACGCTGCCCACTCTGGCAAAGAGCTGCCTGTTGGTTCTCTGCTTCTGTCTCTCCTCACGCTCGTCTTCTCACCTGCCCCATCCAAGCACCTGGGTAGTTTTTCCAGCCACTTCCCTAATTACAGGGAAATGTCCCACAGATGACTCCAGCTCGTTCCCAACACACTGGCCTCACCGAGCCGCTCAATCAGGAGCCCCGGGGGCTGTTCCCGCGCGCAGCCTCACCTGCGTTGAAAACGTGCACGTCGATCTGCCGCAGGGTCTCATAGTCTTCTCCAGAGCAGTAGCCGCCGAAGGAGTAGACCTTGTGCCCGACGGCCACGGCGGCGTGGTTCACCCTGCGGGGCCCGCCTTCCAGGTGCACGGCCCAGCGGAGCATTCCTGCCCGCTGCCCCTCAGGGTGCCCTCATGCTCCTGGGGCCGCCGCGTGCGGCGCCGACCTCACCTGGCTCTGCAACAGAGACGGTGGCGCCTTGCAGCTCGTCGCGCTGCGCATCGCTACAGCCTCGCTCATCCCAGGGAGGCTGTGCCAAGGCTTGCTCTCCACGCGGGAATGGCGCACAAGGAAGGGCTCGTAAGCCAAGCTAGGACTACTTGCTACCACTGTTTTGAGCACTGGGGCCAGCTGACTTCATACACTTCCCCACACGTTTTCTCAAGGCTGGAAAGCGGCAAGTTCTCGCAAGGCTGCCTCCTTTCAGGAGTTCCAAGAAGGAGGTAGCGCCCGCGGAGCCCGGCGTTTCCCCAGCCCTCCCACCAAGCGGGACCGCAGCCCGCGGGCCGGGCGGCTGCGGCCCTCAAAAACACTCTGAAAAGGAAAAGTTAAAACAAACAAAACAAGCCCCAAAATGAAACAACTTTCCCCAACATCCCTTCTGTGTTAAGTGATCCGGTTACAGACTTTTCAAGTAGCTTAAGTGGACTTACTAGCTCAGTGTCAATACTCTGCACACCCTTAGAACAGAGCCTGATCCTGGAAAGTTAGGAGTGTGAATTACATGTCCTTGCCACACTTGGTTCCTGCAGGGACACAGGGGCACCAGGGGGCAGTTCAGCACACTCCTTCACTTCTGGGAGTTCATTCGGGGAGGCTTGCCCAATGCATGGTATTTGTTATTGCTATGATCTGGTCTATGTTATTACCAGATCAGGAGGATCTTCCTTTCGCTTAATATACTGCTGCCTTCAAGAGCTGGCCTTCCTGTCTGAACAGTGTCATAATTAAAATTAGTCACCTGAATGCAGGAAATTAAGGCTATACCATCCTACAAAGTTAATCAACTGAGACCTAGACTCCTGTTTGTCATGCTGCAGAAAACTCCTGCTGGTAGCAACAACATCAAAACTGTTTGCAAAACAGTTTTACAGACACCCGAGATGCTGGTGGGGATGATCATGCTCTTTAGGTTGGAGATTACAGCTCCAATCTCATCTTGCTGTTTATTATAAAGACAGTCAGCAAGAAACTCCTTTTTTAACTGCGATTCCACAGGCCAAGGCTACACCTCAAAACTCATTTGCTTAATAAGAAAAGCCAAAATCAGACACACAAAGCGATCCTTACAGGCCCATACGCTACAGAGCAAAACACTGGGTTAAGCCAGGACGTTGCTTTTCCCCTCTCCTTTTCCCCCCAACCCTGGTGCTCTGCTCTAGGGGCTGCATTTCCACTGCGAGTAGCTTTATAAACACACCCAGCCGGGCTCCCCTTGCCGCTTCTGTGGGGGTCACAACCCTGTGCTGCAAGTGTCACTGTGACCTCGGCCTCTTGGAGCGACCAGGACACTTGTCCTTCCCTCCCCAGTCCTGCCCAAGTTCTCCTCTTTTCCAGTCCCCTTCCCACCAAGACCCTGCCCTCCTCCTCTGCAACGCTCTCTTATAAATATCCCCGCAATACCCACGAGCATGTGGGGTTTTATTTTTTGGTGGGGAAAAATATTTACTTCCCCCCCCCCCCCCCGGACAACCCCACATGAGATAATCTCCATTTAAGGAATACGAATCTACAGGATTCGGAAAGGGAATAAACACGTCCCGAAGCTGTGGACAGCGCCCAGGAGAGCCCTCTGCCCCTGGCCCGGCTCGCACCTCACCTGGACGGCACGCAGGCACCCGGCACAAAGCTCATCCAGGGATTTCCCCCGGGAATACTGTCTGAACCCGGTGGGGCACTGGCGTGGAGCAGCAGATAATAAAAAAAAAAATAAAATAAAATAAAAAAAGTTCTTTTAACACTCGATTTTCAGTTAACTACCAAAACCAAACATAACACCCTGAAAACAGGAGGGTTTGGGTAGCCGGAGAGGCAGCGTCGACAGCGGCTCCCGCTGCGGAGCTCGGCCCTTGGCGCCAGGGCCTCGCTTGGCCGCCTCGCTCCCCGCGCCTCGCAAAGAGAGAACCTGGGACGGTTCCCCAAAGCGCCAGGGCAGGGCCCCGCTGCGAGGACACGGTGACTCCCCGCGGAGGGCACCGGGGCGCCCAGGGCTGCGTCCCCGTCCCCCCGGGCTGCTCGGCCGCCGCCGCCGGCCCCCGTCCGAGTCACACCGGGGAGCAGGTCCCTACCGTGTGCGGCCGCCGCCGTCCTCCGGCTCCCCAAAAGCGCCGGCCGCCGGGTTCAGCGGCGCTTAAAATAGCCCGGCCGGCTCCCGGCAGCCCGTGTGGACGGGGCTATTTCCAGCACCTCCCCGCGTGCAGCGGGAGCAGGAGCGCGGGGCGATGCCGCCGCTCGCGCTTGACATTTGCGCCGCCCGGGCTATGTATGGCCCGGCAGGGCGAGCCCGCCCGCCTGCCCGTTGGGCGGCGGTGCCGTCGGGGCGCCAGGGCCGCCAGCCGGCGCCGCAGGGGCCCGCGGGGCTCATTTCACGCGCGGGAACCCACGGCGCTCCCACGGGAACCCGTGTCTCTCCCGCGGGAACGAGGCCGTTTCCGCCGCCTCCCGCCCGGCCTCCCCTGCCCGGTCCCGTCCCGCCGCTCCCTGGGGAGCGCTCCCGCGCGGCCCGCTCCGCCCCGGGCCAGGGCCACGCGCGACGCCCCCGGCCACGCGGCCGGGCCCGCGGAGCGGAGGGGAGGGGAGCGGCAAAGGCGCCGCCTGGGCCGAGCTCGGGGGCGACCCTCGTGCCGGGCAGCGGGACGGAGCGCGGGAGGCGGCGCCACGAGGGGCCCGCGCGGGGCCGGGGC
>JAUBOD010000194.1:120615-135954 GCA_032353885.1 Nothura maculosa
CCCCCTCACCTGCAGGTGGAACCTCCTGTGCTCCAGCTGCACCCATTGCCCCTTGTCCTGTCACTGGCCACCACTGAAAAAAGCTTGGTCCCCTCTTCCCTACAGTCCCCCTCCATGTATTTATACATGTTGTTAATAATTTCACTGATATCCGATTAGTATTTGCCCCCGTCTTTAAACTTTCCGTGCGTTGCGTTATTCTTCCTCTCCAGGTTGGTTTCCACTTCCCGAAAGCGGAAGGAGGAGAACGCTGGGGCAGCTGCAGGGTTGCTGCCGTGGTGGAGGACGCGGGATAGCTGGAAGTGGGAATCGGTGCCCTCAGCAAAGCCTTTGTAGCAACGTGCTGGTTGGTGAAACAGCTGGAGTCAGCGCTCCTGGGGGCGGCAGTTCCCATTCGGGAGAGTGGGGCTGTCGGCAGGCCTGGCTCGGCGGCGGAGGCTCTCGGGGGTTGGGAAAAGAGCACGTGTTCCACTCCGGCACCTGGGTCTCCATCTCTGTTAGGAAGGGATGTCAGCACACCCAGCTTAAACCAAGTGGGAGCAGCGGGGACTGCAGTAGCCTGCAGGGGCTGAAGGCAGTGCCTGGTCTAAGGGCTTGGAAACCAGTGGGAAGCTGTAGACAATGCTTTTTTTTTTGCAATGATGACAAGGGATTTAAAGCCCTCTCAGGGTTTGTTATGTTCTCAGATAAGGTTAAACAACACTGTAATTGCAAACAGAAGCAGTGTTTGCAGAATACACATTGACCTACAGCAGGAAATAATTCTTCCATCAGGAGTAGGGGGCTGGACTAGATGATCTCTAGAGGCCCCTTCCAACCTCAGACGTTCTGTGATGCTGTGATTCTGTGATTTTTTTCTTTTTTTTCTATTTTTTAAAAAATTTTAGCAGTATCCATGTCTCAGAGTTCTGGTTCAGCCCTGTCATCACCCAGGGCTGCTCATCTGCAAACTGCAGTTCATGCTGGAAAGATGCTCTGTTGCATCAGTTGTGCATGTATATGTATGGTGGAGATGGATACCCGTGTGGGCTTGGCTTAAGTGGTGTTCACACTGAGACCACGAAAGGGAGGTCTTGCTGCCTGTGTTCCATAGGTAGCAAGAAAACAGGACGTGGTAGTGATCAAAGCCGTTTACCAGGGGTTACTCCCAAACTCCCCGTTTGTCTGACAAGCCGAATTGTTCACGAAGGTTTTTGTCTGCAGCTGTGAAATGCAATATTGCAGTAACAAAGCAGAATGCGGCGCATAGATGGGCATCCTGATGCATGTGCACTGGGGGCGGCCGCTCCTGTAGTGCCTGAGGACGATGCATTTTCCAGCTGACAACGTTTAAACCAAGTGCTCGATGGTTATCGAGGTAGCAGCGCGTTTAGGCCGAGCACTCATTGCAAGTGAAGATTTGAGCAATGGTTGCATGGCTCGTTCTTGCAGGACCTGAGCCTGGGAAGTCTGGGGGAAATGCATTTGAGCAAACGCAGGTGGAAAATCCTGGATGTGGAGGCACCAAGAATAAAGAAAACGGGCAGGTTAAGGCTGGCTTTGCTGTCAGAGTGGCTTCTTTGCTCGCTTTTGCTGACCCCGGTCCTTGTGGTGAATGAACACATGGGTATCTTCCAGAAATGTGGTGAGATGCTGAGTTTAGCAGAACCTCCTGATCTCCTCTTTCCTGCTGCTGTGTTTGAGTTTGGCCGGGGCAAGGGATGAGCCCGGCTTTGGGAAACACAACACACCATATCCCCGGCCACCCCAGGGCAGTAGCCAGGTGTTCCCCGGCTCGACTTTCCGCAGGAATCCTCCTTCTGCCGGGAAGCTTCACGAAGGAATTGTTGGTTTCCAGCCACTGGCTGGTGCTTCATTCCACAATATCAGGTTAAAACACTGTTTCTTATTCAAGTGTGAAAACTTGTTCTCTCTTTTTTTGTTGCTTTTGTTTTGGGCCTGTTTACTCCATTTCGGGCATCCCTTGAGACTTATTGCATCCTCCTGCAGGTGTCTTTGTGATCAGACATTTTACTCACTTGGTCTGTTTCTCCCGTGAGCCTCTCTTGTAATTTCTGTAATAAAACAAAGTATTTTGGGTGCATCTGCTCCGTGCTCTCACACGATACCCGGGGTCCATGGGCGCCCTTGTTCTGCTGCGCTGCCTTATGCTCGAGTTGTACATTACTTTGTTGCTTTTCAGTTCCTATCAAGTCCGAAATTGCAAACATGTGCTTGTTTCCCCATACCTAAACTTGCCAGTGGGGAACTCCCAGGGCCCGGATGGACTTGCCATTCACTTCCGGAGGGAAGATTCCTTTGTGGGGATCAGGATCTTGCCTGTTTTCTGAACCTCTCTTCTCTTCCCAAGCTGTTCCTGTTTCCACAGAGTATCCGTGACCTACTTATGGCTAGTTCATTTTTGAAGGTGACTGCCTTTCTCGCTATAGATGCTGTTTCCTACACAGATGGGTTTGCTGAGAATCCAGTTCTCTGCAAAATGAGCCACAGGCCATAGGGCCAAGCCCATCGCTTTCCTCCAGAACGCAGTGATGTGTATTGCTCTTCTTCTGCATGGCCCTAGGAAACTCCAGAGTGAAGCCTCGGGTGGCACCTTTGCAACCTTAATGCTAAGAGACAATGTAGAGTTCAATGGAAGAAGCTTTGGCAGCTAAATATATTTTAATGGCAGTAGATTGCCCTGTGGAAAGGCAGTCTGTGTAAAAGTGTGCCTGGCTGACCAAGCTTACGGATTAAGACTATGGTATGGATGATATGTTTATGGAGGACGTATTGAGAACTGGCTCAGGGACGGGTCTTGAGAGCAGCTCTTGATGGAGAGGCAACAACTTGGGGCACCTGTGAAGGCTGTAGCTGTCGTGTAGAAGCAGCAGCAATGCGTGAAGTCCCCCTACATGTCCTCCCTGTCAAATCCCACAAGGAGAAGTTTAGGAATTGAAAAGAAGGGCATGGAAAATCTCAGGAATTGACATTTTCTTCCCCCGAAGCTGGCCAATACCTCTGCCAAAGGAGGGCATGTAAGATGGTCACGTGTCAATCACACTGAGTCTTTGTGGACTCTATTTTCTAAAATTCTGCCTTCAGAGTCACCGGTCCTGCTTTTTTGGTGAAGCCCCTTCCATACGTGAGGAGACGCGGAGCTGCTGGGAGCACATGCAGCAATACAGTATTCCTGCACTAACCTCCTTCCGAGGCAGGGGAAAAGTGTTGTTTTCTGTCACGGCTGGGAAGAAGGAAAGGTGGTTTTCAGTTGCCCTTCTCTTGATTTATTGGGAGCAGTGCTTGAAGAGCAAAAATAGGTGGGCTTATCCAGGCCTTTTTAGAGAGAAGGGCTCTGCAGGCCAAACTGGGGGCCTTTCCAAATGCAATGCCCGTTCTGCCCATGAAGCAAAGCAAAGAGAACCATTGGGAGTCTCCAGTATCCTGCTTTCTTGTAATCTCTCTTCTGAATGTAGCAACATTAAAATCAGGCTTGACCAGCTGAAAACGCAGCTTAGTTCATCTTGCAGAAGAGACTGCTGTTGAACACTCCAGAAGAGGGGTCCTATGAGCCCCGTTTTATGACCCCTTCCTATCACTAAAGCCATGCAGACTGAAGCACTTGTGTAGCTGGATAAAACCTGAAATGTCTGGAAGAAAAAACTGGCTTGCCGTGGGCTGCATTCCAGCCGGGAGCCCGGAGCTGCAGGTGCTGTCTCGAGGTGGCTTTGCCCTTCGTTGGCCTGGAGCAGCTTGTGTGAGCCAGATGCCCACGGACACAGGGACGTAAATGACGTTGGGAAGCCAGTGCTTCCAGCTGGATTTGCCAGAGGAAGCCTGAGCCAGGTGTTAAGGATCTTGGCTGGGTTTTTAGGCGGCCTCCTGCGGGTAGGGAAGTCTGTGCCCCCTGCTAAAGCAGCCTGGTGGCCCTGCCTTGCTTTTTGCTTGGCCAGGCTTGGCTTCAGAGCAGCTTTAGGGAGCAGGAACGAAGCTGGAAATAAATGTGTAGCGCTACGGGGCACGGTTGGGAGAAATGCCTGTTACATGATTATGGTAGAAATGCCTGTTACATGATTATGGTAGAAATGCCTGTTACATGATTATGAAGCTTTTGTTTTAGCTGGCAAGTTTGTATTGCCTCTCTATTAAAAGTGTTCTTCTTTTTTTCTGTCCCTTTAGGTACCAGAGTAGGGATTTGTGCTTTGAACTTCATGACAGATTGGGGGAGAGTGCTAGAAAATGTCCATTTTCCAG
Source organism: Nothura maculosa (assembly GCA_032353885.1). NCBI lineage: Eukaryota > Metazoa > Chordata > Aves > Tinamiformes > Tinamidae > Nothura > Nothura maculosa. The sequence continues at coordinate 124,849 of JAUBOD010000194.1, forward strand.
GCAGTGGGCAAGTCGGAGCAGCTGCTTTTCCCCTTCCTGGCATGTCCTTGAGTTGGGAGTCTGCTCTTCAACAAGCTGCTACCTCCAGCCAAAATCCTTGAAAAAAGGCTAGGCTAAAGCAGCAATGGACGAGTCTTGCTGCACTAACTGCTGGCCCTGTCTCTTTCAGCACATCTGTGCTGTCATTGGGGCTGGTATTTCATGGGCTGGGTCCTGCAAGCCTCTTTCAACCAGGTCACGCTCGCAGAGGGCATCGGTGGCCGCCGGCTACATGTGACCGTGCTCAGCTGATGGTCACTGCATGCAGCGGGGCACCGTTCAATGCTCCTCATTGCCCGTGTCCTGCTCGCTCGCTGCGATCAAAGTGCTGCACAGGGCTGCTCTGCATCTCAAAGGTGACACCGTTAAGTACCGCTAATACCAAGCTTTTTTATTTTGTCTTTCTCCTTTTAATGAGGCTTTCAGGAAGGCATGGCTCCTGATCTCTGCCACTGACCATCATGGCATGATGGCTGCAGTGACCAACACGATCATTTCCGTGCATTGGAAAGCAAAAAAATCTCTACAGAAGCCAAATGAGACTTCTGCCTAAGTGATAGATCTCAAGTTGCACGTTGATGATTCTCTCTCCAATTCTTAGGTGAAAAGCTTTCCTGTTTGCAAAGCTGCATACTTGATCATATGGTCCCGTTCATACCTGCGTATCCATAGTCCTAAAGCCTCAGCAAATTCCAGCTTGGATGCAGGGTTATAGTCATGCCAGTGCAGCAGCCGTCTAGCATGGTCACAGTGAGCTGAAGCTGCAGTGGGGGAGCAGGCTTGGCTCTATCGTGTGCTTTGCTGTTGGGCCATCCGTTCCGTGTTCAACTGCAGGTTGAAACCGTGGAGCTCCACGTTTCTGAGCTGATCCTGCTCCTGAAGCAGCAGTTTTGCAGCTCACTCCTGCAGCGTGGCAGAGAAACGCCATGGCTGCAATAAAACAACAGCTCAGTTGATCTCCAGCTCTGGCCTTGTGCTTTTGGCCCTGTGCAAGTCTTTATGTTCTGGTTTTTTTTTTTCTTTCTTTTTTTCCTCTTTCATTTGCAGGCAGCCTTGTGTTTCCCCAGCTAGTGAGGGGGTTGTGCCTTTAATATAAAGCGGCTGTCAGCTGGGAAATAGGGGAAATACTTGATTTGGGTAAACACTGGAGCAAGTGTCCTTGTTTGCACGCTGCTCCACAGGGGTACGTCAGTGCCAAGCCTGACAGCAGTGTGTTGTGGCTGATGCCTCATTTGACCAGCAGCAGCTAGAAAACATTACTGGGCTGTTCTGGAGAAACCTTTTTGGAGGCTTTAAACAGAGGTGCTGCAAAAGTCCTGGCACAAACAAAGCTCCTGTTGCACAAGCTACACGGGGAGCAGTCAACAACCTAAAAATCCCAGTCCCCAAGGCTGCGTTTTTCTGTCCCTAATGCCAGTCGTTCAGTTGTCTGGGGGGTAATTATTCAGTGTTTGCTAAGTACTTAAATTAACATAAGCCTCTGCTTGCAGGTGAGTGTGGTTGCGTATAGTTCATGCTAAGGCAAGTTTGCAGAGGTATTGAGTACAAACACAACTGCTGCTTACGCTCTTGGGCTCTGCTGTCAGCATGCAGCTTAGAGAAATCCCTGCGCTGGTGCTGAACTCCTGTCCCTCAGCTTGTGGTAAAGATGCAGGCTTCCCACAACTGGAATATAAGTGATATATGGGGCTAGAGTTGCAAGCTGCCGCCCTGTGAAGCAGGTGCCACTGTTTGCAGAGGATTAATTAGGTAAGCTGTGACGTTCGGGCCTTGCAGGAGGCTCGGGCAGCGAGCCGAGGAGGAGCAGGGCCGGAGCCACGCGGGCCGCTGCTCAAGCAGGCGAGCGGGCCGGGGCTGCCGGAGCCCTGGCCGTCGGGCTGCATTAGTGCTTGCCGGGCCTCTCCCTGCCTTGCCTCACTCGGTCTCCTCCTTGCACACCTGGTTCCTTGCCAAGGGAACCTGCAGGCTACGCCCGCTGTTCCTGCTTGCTCACATTGCGTGCTGAGCAGCCTGCAGGCACCTCACGGAGTGTTATTCTCCTGCTCTCCCAATTCCTTGCCCGACGTTCCCGGCCCTTGCCTGGCTCTCAGCTGATTATCAGTGCCTTTCTGCTCCCCTGGTCCCCAATGCTGCTGCCTCGTTACTCCTCCAGGGTCTCCATTCCTACAGGTCCTGCCCAAGATCGTTCTCTCTCCCACAAACTGAGCTGGAGATAAGGTCTCCGTCGCTGGAGCTCCCGGGCCCCTTCTGAAGAGCCCCATTTCCTGGGGTACCCTCCTGCTTTTGTGGTTGTCTCTTTTGGAGAGGTGGGCTGCTGCCAACAGAGAAATAAGCCAGTGCTTCTCATGGCTTCCCACTGTGCTTTCCAAACACGACACACGGTTTAGGAGAATAAATAAATAAATTTTTAATACGCCACAGTAACGGGCAAGCAAGGAGTAGATTATAGTAGCCGGGAATATTTCCTTGTGGCTGGACCAACCTGAAGTTGCCAAACACAGCTGGTTTTGCCTGGGCTACCCCCTGGTCCGTGCTTGTTTGAGCTGTTGTCTCTGTTGCGACACCTTTGCCTGCTGCTGGTGGCTCTGCTTAAGGTATCGCATATACCCCGAGGAATTCAAAAAGGATCCTGCGTGTCTGAAAGCCTCTTCAAAACAACCCTTTATTTTACGAAAACCTGCAGGTCTTAAACTACTTGTCTTTGCCTTATGGAGGCCATTATTCCTGAATGAAAAGAGGAAGAGCAGAACACCCCTCGCAGCAGTTTGCTTCTGGGGAACATGGAATGAGGAAGGCTGCTGGAGTCTGGTCGGTTCAGCTGGCTGCTGTTCCACCGTAACCCGTCGAACCCCTCTCGCTTTGCATGGACGTAGCTTGGCCCTTGTGACGGAGGCAGCCAGCGAACACGACCGGCCTTTGCTAGACCTTCCTCAGAGCTGAACTGTGCGGTTGCCCTTTGCGAGGTCAGTAGCGTTCCTGTGTCCTTCACGCCGTGTCCTTCACGCACGTCGCGTGTGGCACTGGCCAGTTATCCTCCCTCTGCCCCCCGTTCCAGCCTGCTCTTCGCTTGCTGGCTGCTTGTATCTCGTGCAGAGGAAATGGCACTATAACACAGCAGCAAATTGCAGGCTTAGGCTTTTGTGTGTGTGTATTTGTGGCCTGGCAATACAACATACCAGGGAATGGCAGTTTTGGGGGTTGTGTGTGTGTGTTTTTGTGGCCTTGTTCAGAGCCTCTGGTTAAACGGCTTGTGGGAGCTGCAGCGTTCGACCAAGCTGTGGTGCCGTTTCTCAAGGTACGTTCTGCGTTCCTGTTCCCAAGGTCGTATCTGCATCCAGTTTGGTTTGTTTGCTTTCCAGGAGCTTAAAGCCTTCAGAATTCCCACTGTCCATAGAAACGGGTGCAAAATTGGGAAGCCTGCGGTTCAGTTTTGGAAGGGGGCAGAGTGTAGCAGTGGAATATTTCCTCAGAAAGTGCCAAAGTTCAAGGGTATAAGGAAGTGTTTTATTATATATTTATGGTTATTACTAAGCAGCAGTGAAGGAACCTAGTAGACTATTAATTTTCTTGTTTTTCAAGTCTAGCAAAAAGCAATTAAAGAATCAGAAAGCTGAAGATGCAGATACAAGGCAGTCTCTGGGATTTATTTTTTTTTTGAAAATAAAATTGTTATGGAATAGTTTTATGGAAAAGTTTTGTGAGAACAAGTGCAACGCCGTTTATGGGAAAGTTTTGTGTTATGGAATGTTTATGGACAAGTTTTGTGAGGACAAGTGCAATGCCCCTGAATTTGTCTTTGTTTCCAGCACTAGGCTTTGCTCGTGAGCTTTGCTAGGTGGTTGCTCCATCCCGGAGGGAGCAGGATGACTTGGGAGCGTTTGCCTTGGACTTGCGAGCTCTTTCGCAGTGAAGCTGGTGTTGTTTCACTGGATCTGACTGCCAAAGGGAGAGGTTGCGTGCTGGGCTGTTCACCATCCTAGTCCATCATCTCGTTGTGTTCCTACCGGTTGTGGTGACTGTGTGGATCTGGTGGTGGCGAGGGCAGGGTGACAAGTGCCTTCTTGTTGCCTTTGCTTGAGCCCACGGAAGAGCAAATCCCTGAGCAGCACGTTCATTTCATGAGATAGATTTTGCCACAGAGCAATTTCATTTAGCTAAATTGCTCACTAAAGGTTTTCCTGATAATTTTCCTTCTGCCCTTTGGTGCCTTATCTCGGCTTGCTCAGCAGAAGAGCAGGTGGTTATCGATGGGTCGAGAGTCTCTCCTGGTTGCATTTTAAACAGCCGTCCCTGCGGTGATGAGGTGGAAGTGTCACATTGCTGAGGAGCATTCAGCACGTGCTAAGGGAGGGATATTCCAATCAAGGCCTCTGAAGGGAGAGGAAACTAAAATCATTCCTTGAGGTCTGTGTTGCTCGGAGCACATCGCCTTCATCAGCACTTTCTGTTCCTGCCTTCCCTAAATTTGTGCCCAGGTCATGCTGAGTGGAGTGTCACGCTCCAGACCTGCCCTTTGACGAGCTCTCGTTGTGCCTGGAGGTGTCCGAGCTGATCCTGGTGGTGCTCGGAGCAGATGGCAAGGTTCATTGCTGGCCACCAGCCTCGATGCCCAACTGCAGGGCTCGGTCCCTGTCCTGTACACCAGTTCTCCAGCACAGGGGCACCGGAGCCTACAAGAGCTTGCAGGAAGCCACCGTTGCCTTCGTGCAATGTCCATGTAGTGCCAAGTCATCCTAGGTGGGAAGGGCAGGTGGGAGGACACAGGAGGCTCTTTGAGTGAGCAGCCAAACACAGCAAAAAGGAGATTTTACAAAAAGATGCTTTCTTGGAGAAAGCTCAATATGCCCCGCGGGCGCAGCTGTCCCCCCCGAGCCCTCCTGCCCTTCTCTTCCTCCAGCCTAGTGCTCTCCACAAAAACAGGCTCTCCGTGGCCACTTGCAGGCACCTGGCTGGAGTTTGGGAGCGGAAAGTGCTACAGCTGGGGTTACTCCAAGTAACGCGGGATATTTTTTGCCCAATCCTGGGGATTTTTTGGGCCCATCTGGGTGGGCAGGCTTGTTTGGCCGACCTTGCAGCGTTTCACAGCAGGCTCCTGTCCGCAGCAAGGCTCGCAAGGACCTCGACGTGGGCTGCACAGGTCTGATGGGACACCTGGAGCTGGAGCTGATGTTTTGGACATGGTGAAACTCTTTCTATCCCGTCTCTGGCCATGCACCGGTATTTCTTGGAGAAATCCTACCAGGCGCCATCTGCAACCCTCTGTTTGAGTCTTTGCAGGAGCTGACAGTGGTTAGGAGTGTTTAAGTGCTGCTTTGGAGCAAGTTAAATGTGTTGGTACCCAGGATCACCAAGTAGGAGATAATAATAAGAAATCTTTGGGTGTAAAATCTTTGGTGTTTTATTTCCTAGCCTTGCTTTCCGAGGCATCGCAAGGTAGGAATCCTGTTAGTTGGACAAGGTATAATCTCTTTTCCAGCCTGCAGGTGAAGTCCTGTGTAACATTATCAGTCTAGGTAAGGCAAGCTCATTACAAGCAGGTCATCAAAATTGATGAAGGTCTAGCTTAAAATCTACCTTACAGGGATTTAAATGGGAAATGTGCTAAGACTTGGTTGTGGAGACAAAGCTGTCTTCATTGTGTGCTCCGTCTTCCCAGAGATCCCGAAATCTCTAAAATCAGCAGAAAAACAAAGAGCTGTTACAAAGCAGTTTTAAAATATCAGTGGAGAGTTTCTGTTCCCTTTTCCTAGGTTGCATCTCGTCAGCTGACTGGCTGCTTCTGCTTCTCTCACCAGCTGAGACTGCGGAAACAGTTTGAAAAACAGTGGGATTTTTTTAATGTATTTTTTAGAATCAATGAAATGACAAGTTTTCCTTCCCGTGCACCCGGCATGGTGCAGGTGGCTCCATCAGGCTCCTGCTTTACCCAGATGTTTCTTTTTTCCCGTTTCCCGCAGGCGTTCCGGTTTCTGGTTCCGGCTGCGCAGACTGCTCCTGTGGCTGCTGGGGGTGTACGTTGCCATTCCGTTCCTGGTCAAGCTCTGCCCTGCTATTCAGGCCAAGCTGGTCTTCCTCAACTTTGGTAAGTGCTGGGGCATGTGTTGTAATCTGGCACCCACTGTGGCTCTTTGCCCCTGTGTATTTGCAGCTGGTGAAGAACGAAGCTCCCGCAGGCTGCACGTTCTCCAGGGAAGGGGCTGCAGAGCATTTTCTGTGGCCCTGGCAGTTTTTAACGTGTGGCCTTGGTCTGGAGTGCCGTAACTTTCAGCTGAAAGGGTTTCCTTCGGAAAGCTGTGCAATACAGCAAATGCATTGTTATTTCCCAAGAGTCTACCGAAGCTGTGCAAACGGAGCTAGCAGGTGAAACTCAATCCGGTGTGTTGCTTTTCCCAGACAGTAGCTCTTCACCTGAAAGCGTTTTAGCAGACTGTTTGTCTGGAGCAGAAGAAGGTCCTAGTGGCCCCTCCGAGTCATTTTGGGTGGCTGCCTGTTTGGCATTTCCACGGGCTCGGGATGTCCCCGTGGTTGATGGGATGTGCTGGCTCCGGGGGCCTGGACATGCGCAGGGTGTGAAATGAGGGGACCCCCATGTATGAGGGACACTTGTTTGCGGTTTCAGCTTCTCTACTTTACTCCCATTCTGCAGTGAAGTCTTGGAAAAGCTCCTCCTTGAATTGTTAAGGCTGCGGTGGACCTCTGTTTTATGGGAAACGCCTAAATAAGTGGGAAAACAGAGTCCTTGAAACTGCATAATCCTCTCAGTAGGTGTCTGGAGCATCTCTCTCGTCACTTGCATGTGTCAGGGGTTGCCTGGAAAGGCAGCACGGCCGCGGTGAAGGGAAAGCAGACGTTTGGAGTAAGCCTTCATTTAACACACGGCTCAGTTCCTGTAGGATGTGGCTTGGGAACCAAGCCCCGGGAAGCAAAATGTGGGAAACTTGAGGCCAGTGTTTGTCTTTCCCGAGGCTGCTCGTGTGTCGGCTGCTGCAGTGAGGAGCAAGTGTGTTACAGAGGGTGGGAAAATAGACCATTTGGAAGAGCGAACTGAGCGGGACTCCTCTTGTTTTCTGGGATCTCTTCCCAAAGAGGTGATGTTTCTGGCGTTATCTGGACTCCGTTAAATGCTGTGGTGTCTGGAAGTTGGGTAGTTGTTTGAGTCTCCAGAAGCTGCATCTCCCCTTGGAAGGCTGAGGAGGGCAGTGTTTGACAGTTTATCTTCCTCCCACGTGCCAACAGCAACGTGCTGTGTGCTTCTGTAATGTACCATTCCCTTTAAATCGTGGTATTCCAGAGGCTGTAAAACCCCATGGCAGCTCTGCCCGGTGCTCTTTGACCCCGGTGAGTCTGTCACATCGCTAACCTGCCTTGCAGCCGGGATGCTAAAGGGTTAGTGAGTCAATGAACCTGCCCCGCTGATGCAGCAGGAGGGACCGACTGGTGTCAGGGAGCTGCACAAAGCAGACGAGGCAGAAATGGGTAAATATGTGTCACAAACAAAGCTTTAGCCTGCTGCCTCTTTTGGAGCGGGTTGCTTCTCTTGCCTCACCTCCTTTGAGGCTTATATTTAAGTCCTAGTAGTTGCCTGTTTATATTTTCACACAGAAAGATCTTTCCATAGAGTGGAGCAGTTTGTAGAGCTTTTCAGTGCCCTAGTAAATCTGCTTTGTAAGGAAATGAAGGTAAAATTTAAAACGTTTTATCTCCTGTTTGTTTCTTTGTATGTGTCTCTTCCAGTGAGGGTCCCGTATTTCATTGACTTGAAGAGGCCACAGGATCAAGGTTTAAACCACACCTGTAACTACTACCTGCAGCCGGAGGAGGATGTGACCGTGGGAGTCTGGTGAGGAAGCCTGTTCCCTGCAGCACGTGTCACGCATCTTTAGTCACCCCTTTGCTCTCACTGCTGCCTGCTTATCATCTCGGGCATGGTCACTCCTGGTGGCACTCATTGCTTGCTCTCATTTGGGGATGACTCTTTTTCTCTACCAAGTGACACAGCTGGTGTTGAAAGGGATGCGGATCTGTGGAGCTTACTGGAACTCAGCTCCCTGGCACGCAAAACACAACTGGAAAACCTGTTCATTCAGAAAACGGTGGGAACGGCAACAGCTGCGTGGTTGCTAAAAAGATCAAGCCTTTAGACCAGAGCAGACCCCAGGAATTAAAAGTTTTGTCATTCCAGCGCTGTTCATACCCTGTTCCACAAAATAACCGTGTGGGAAGATGGGAAAACAGGATCAAAGCGTTCAGAGTAGGAGGAAGATTCATCTGTATATAAAACATATGTAAGGTTCTGCAGAGTGGGTAACACGGAGACACTCCGGTTGCTCTTTTAACAAAACAAGCAGCAGCGTTAGAGCCTCGCTTGCTATTTCTGCCTCCCAAAGAAGGATTTCTGGTCCAGGCCGGAGCAGTTCATCCTAGCTCCTTGTTACCAGGACCTACAGCTCGGATGACAGGTTCTCTCTCCACTTCTAGTGCTTTCAGTATTACTAGGCCAGTTCAGCCTGGCTTCCACATCTTCTTCTGTCAACCACTTTCTATTTAAAACTCCATGCCAGGAGTTTTAAAACCATGAAAAGTTCCTGCTACCTTTGAAGAGCAGCAAAAAAATGGAGAGAGAAAGAAAAGAAATGCTGTCCTCTGAGGTGTGGACAGAAAGAGGCAGCTCCTTAATAAAGCCAGTCAACGTAGGTGTGTGAGCAGCACCATTTGGAGTTGCTGTTGTGTGCCCGTAGCTGCCTGGGCTCAGTAAATCTGTGGGGTTTTCCAGTCGTGTCTTGACTTGAGGGTATGTGCCCTTCTGAATGGGGCGGAGCAGTCAGCAGTATAAAAACAGGTCCTCCCTAGAAGTGAATTTCAGGAAAGGACTTTTTTTAGAAGTTGAAACTTCAGTCTTTCCTGTCGAGACTAGTAAATCATGTTTTCACTTGGGCATTTACAGTTTTATCTGCTAAGTTCTTGAGTAATTTTAGATTGCAAACCTTTATATATATATTTATGAAGATATTTAAATTTTGCTTTCTCTCCATATACTGCATACCTTGACCATTCCTGCTTTTGGTGGCAATTCAGAGTTCATGTCACTTGTCTCGGTGCTTATTAGAGAGGGTTCTGTAAAAGCTTGGAGTTTGCCTTCACAGGACGGCGTTGAGTTTTATTCTCCCTGTCCTTCTGTACCAAAGTCATCTGCTGCTTCCGTCCCCTTTGAGCAGGCACGTTTTGGGGGCAGATCTTTTAGTGACCTGGGCGCCCCATGGCTCTCGGGGGTTTTGTCCTCCTCAAACTCCACGTCTGCTGCCTGTGTGCACCCAGGCAGCTTTTCCCAAACATTCTTCCCAGTGATGATTTGTCCTGTGAACTTGGAATGTGGGAGAAAGGTGCTGTGGTAGATGGGGTTTGTTGGCTTTCTAGCAGAAAGTCATCCGAGTGCCTCAGGTAAATAAAATACCCAAGACCAGCATCACTTATTTTCCTCAGATTTCTACAGTCAGCCATGCATCCTGCACACCAAACGTCCCATCTAAAACAACGGATACCAGGATCATTCCAAACATCTGCTGACCTAGCTGGACCTGGGAGCATGTGTGAGCTTTGTCAGTGAGTGCCACAAGTGTGACGCAGAACTAAAGACCTGCTGAACTGACCAGAAAAACTAAAAATCTGTGGGGAAAACGCTGATCACCAGCAGGACAATACAGTGGGGTTTTTTTCCTCTTGTATTTAGGCACACAGTCCCTGCAGCCTTATGGAAGAATGCCCACGGGAAGGACCAGGTGTGGTTTGAAGACGCGTTGGGTTCCAGCCACCCTGTCATCCTTTACTTGCATGGCAATGCAGGAACAAGGTGAGGCACAAGCAGCGAGGCCGGCGTTGTGGGCTGTCCTCTCCTGACCTGCCACAGCTTCAGCACACCCCTAAAATAACCCGAGAGCAGCTTGGTGTCCCTCCTGTCTTTTAAGAGAAAAATATATTTGAAGAAACAGAACCTCCCTGCATTTACTGAATGCCAGGATAGATTTATTGCAGTTATCCGAGCAGGGGGATTTGCTAGCGTATTACTGCTGTGTTTTCTTTATTTCCTGTGTTTTCTGTCTGCCAGAGTGACAGGAGGCTGTGCCACTCACTGGATCAATAGGAAAATGCCTCTTTTCAGTATAACTGTCTTTGAATCAAGATGTGGGAAGGTGGCACTTCCTTGTGCAGTTTACATGCACTGAATACATTTTCTGTTTGCTTTCATGACCTTATTTTAGTAGTTAAGACATCTTGAGAAAGGAAAAGCAGAAAGAAAGTGGGAGGTGTGCTGGGTTCGTTTTATTGCTGTGTCCACACATGACTTTTGTCTGGAGAAGGAACAGTTTCTCTCTATTTTGTTTCCAGAGGCTAGAAACAACTAGCACAGTGCAAAAACTCCGGGATATTTCCCCAAGCCGTGTTCTCCTTTTCCCACCCCGTCGGCGATGCGGGTGCTGCCGCTGGGTTCTTCTGCAGCAGATGCCCCCTTGTAGAGCCTGCAGGCGCAGAGCTCCGGAGTCGCTGCTGAAACTCCTCACAGCCTTTCTGGGATGTGAAGCAGACCCCGTTTCAGCTCACACTGAGCACTCACTAGCGTTTACAGCACAGGAGCTTTACCCTTTTTCACCCAATTTCTTGCCTTAGCAGTGTTCTTTGGTGCAACAGGCATAACCTGGGAGATGCAGGCAGTGGGTCAGGACATGCACAGGCAGGCGGGTTTGCTGTGGTAGGATAAAGTGTGAGTGTGAATTAGCTACATCACATGGCATTTACATTTCAATTAATGGAGAAAAAGACGTGGACACCAAACCTGCAACTCTGGAGCGAGACAACTCGTCAGCTTTTGTACACGTACATGCTTTTTATCCCCACGCTCGGAGTCAGGTGAGGCCATCTGCAATCCAAGGGCCTCTCACCTCAGAGAGGTTGTCTCTGGAGAAGGCGGAGAGGGGATTTGATTAACATGTATAAATACATGAAGGGAGAATGTAGGGAGGAAGGGATTAAACTCTACTCAGTGGTGGCCAGTGACAGGACAAGGGGCAATGG
>JAUBOD010000194.1:136782-157913 GCA_032353885.1 Nothura maculosa
GCCTGGATGCCGCCCTGTGCCACCTGCTCTGGGTGTCCCTGCTGGAGCGGGAAGGTTGGACTGGATGATCCCTAGAGCTTCCTTCCCACCTTGAACATCCTGTGATTCTGTGTGTGCAACAGGCATACAGGGGCTCACAGCCCACGGGGACTGACTGGTGGGTGTGTGTTGCAGGCTTTGGCAAAGGCAAATTCATTGAAAAAGGCATTTTTATCAACAGTGGAAAAAAAAATCACAGGGATAAGATGATACTGAAAGTGGTCTGGATGGAGTTATGTCGTTTTTTGTCTTCTGTTTTCCTGTTTGGGAGGGCAAATGGGGAGTAACAAGGACGAAAATGACAGGACTGCTAGTAATTTAGTAATGACAGTTTTTGTCTGGAGTATTTGTGTTTAACCAGAGGCTTGGGGCAATGGGAAAGTCTGTCTTTGGAAGTGTAAATGTTCTTTTTTTTTTCTTTTTTTCCCTCTTCATCCTCTCTTCATGAATCCGTTTTGCCAGAGGAGGGGATCACCGTGTGGAGCTTTACAAGGTAAGGAGCTGTAGGTGCTGTCCAAGCAGCTGCATCAGAAAGGTGCAGATTTTAATGGTGCCCATAGCTACTCGCCATGGCCTGGGGCTTTCTGCCTCCCTCCAGAGCACACAGGAAAGGGCAGCTGTAGGCAGGGAGTATCTCACATCGCACCCTTCCCTCTCTTCCTCCTTATAAGCTGTGCCAGTGTTAGCCCTTGGAAAGCTTTATTGCAGGGCACCCTCTTAGGCAAGATCTCCTGCAGCCAAGCCGTTTTAATTCGGGTAGGTAGGCAGTGAGGTTTGGCACCCCAAGGCGAGGAGGTGGCTGTTTCTTTTCCTTTCAAAGCCAAGGACCTGCTAAGCTGCAGGAAGTTGCACCTGGCACTTGAGGTGAACGCCATGTACATGGTGACCTAGTTTGGCCTTTTCCTGGGGGTGAGCATAAGGCACAATGTGTTTCGGGCTGCCTATGGCAAGCAGGGAATTGCTTCAGATTTGGTGGGCACCAGAGCGCATTCCCACCCCCAAAGCCTGGGAGCCGCTTTCTGTGGATGGCCCCTGGGGTGCCCAGTGACCACGTGAGGGCAGAAACGGCCCTAGACTGAAAAGCAAGAAACCAGGCCTTCTGTAGTCCTCAAAATCCCACTTTGGAATCACATCTTACCTGAACCCTTCTCTTTTCTGGATGCCCTCCCGTTCAGTCATCTGCACCAGTGAGATCTGAGCTAATAATAACCTGAGCTGTAAAGATTTCAGTTATGCTCAAAATCAGTTCTTGGTATTACATCAGATGTGTCTCCTTTGCTTCATTTGAACATCACGTAAAATGTAATATTAGTTTCTTTTTTAATCATTCTGAGGCCATGAGAGCAAAAATACTTGAGTCTTTTTGACTTCTTTGGCTGTAGATCTATTGGATTCGTACCAGGTGAGGGTACCTTGAAATGCTGTCATGGTTTTTACCGAGGCTTTTTGCAAACAAGTTGATGTAACATGGGTATTTTTACATGCTTTCTTTGTTGTTGTTGTTAGGCTTTTTCTTATGGTTACCATTGGTTGTGACAAATCCTAAGATAAAGCAGTTGTGTTTCCAGTGCATACACTTAAGCCTTTGGGACCTGAAACAGCTTCCTAAGGCTAAAATTCATGCCTTGGTGTATTCACCTGGGTAGTGTCCAGCTGCAGACTTGAGCAACCTTAAGTGAAGGCCTCGTGCTGTTTTGATGCCAAATCTGAAGGAATGCACATGGGAGAAGGACACAAGAAATGCACCGACCTTAAAGGCAAAGCTGCAGAAGGGCAAATCTCCTTTCAGTGTAACATTGGCATCTAGGCTAGCGTGGCTCGAGGACCAAAAAAAACGAGAGTAAAACTGTCCATCTGACATGCTGAGCATCAAAAAGCTGGAAGCTGCTGCTTTGCTCTGTTGGACTGGTCATGTAAATACAATGTGAGTTAGGTCCCACCTTGGCCTGAGGACATGCCTGCTAGGGCCAGGCTTGTCACGGGGCTCTGCATCTTTCTCTCCCCTGCAGGTTCTCAGCTCCCTGGGCTACCATGTAGTCACGTTTGATTATCGAGGTAGGTAGGGGGCGGAGGGGCTGGGAGGGTTTGGGGTGGGTTTTTTTTTAATTTCAGAGACCTTTTAGTGCTCTTTTTCTGTAGAAGCAAGTGCTTTAACCTCCGTCAGACTGTCGTTTTGTGAGCACTAGCTGCGAGCTGCCTGGATGTAGGTGCCCTGTGTTTTTCCCCCGTGGGGCTTTGAAGAGCTTAAAAGATGTTTTCTTTCCCTGTGCCCCTGCTTTGCTCTGCATGGCATTGGCCGAGCTTTGAGGGTTTAGTTTCCCTGTCCTCAGTAGGAGCTGGGACCACTTTGTAGCTCTGCTCACCGAACATCTGCAGCTGTTTTTCTCCGTGGCTGCAGTTCAGTTCCGCTGAGCACAGAGGAAGAAAATTTCCCCCTTCGCATCTTGATCAAGAATTCAGGAAAAGTTGCTCTGTAGGAGCTTGCCAGGCAGGGTTATTTTCTTCAGTCCCGCTGGCAATAGCTTCTGTGGCCACTTATTAGATAGCAGAAAGATTGTGGTGTGTTTGCTCCTCAGCAAAAAGAAATGGCTGGTTTTGGGGGCAACGTGCCATTCTTATGGAGACTGTTTCTGTTTCAGGCTGGGGTGACTCCATAGGCAGCCCGTCCGAGAGGGGAATGACCTACGATGCCCTGCACGTCTTTGACTGGATAAAAGCCAGAAGTGGCGACAACCCTGTCTATATATGGGGGCACTCCCTGGGCACGGGGTAAGGCTCTGGGCTCAGGGACGTCGCAACTCCCGAGTCACACGGAGCGTTTGGACAAGGCTGCTGCTCCTGTCCTGCATGTCCGAGGGTCAGCAGGCTTGGGTGCTCTGCAGAGGATCTGCCCCAGATTAAAACCCCGTTGTTCTTCTTTCCAGGGTGGCAACAAACCTGGTGAGGCGCCTCTGCGAGAGAGGTGAGTGTGGAGGGCAGACGTGTCCCGGTGCCGGCGTCGCGGCCGTGGCGCCGGCGCCTTCGGAGCGCGCTGCTGGCAGCTGTGCCCCTGGGCCGGGCCCACACACCCCATCCACGCGCTTCACGATGCCTTTGGCTTTCCAGAAACGCCACCGGATGCCCTCATCCTGGAATCCCCCTTCACCAACATACGCGAGGAGGCTCGGAGTCACCCCTTCTCTGTGGCAAGTACCCGGGTCCCCACGCTCTCGCCCTGGGGCTGCGCCCCCCAGGCGATGGCTCGCACGTCCAAGTGGCTGCTCAGGAGACCTGGCACCACGAGGGGCTCCCAGGGCAATAAGCAGCACCTGGGTTGTCTGTGGGGACTGGCACAAAAGGGCAGGAGTTGGGACTAGAAAGGGCCCGGAGAGGAGGGAGGGGAAGAGGGCGGTTTGTGTAGCTGTTCCGCCTGCCGCTAACACCAGCTCTTTTCCTCAGATATACAGATACTTCCCTGGGTTTGACTGGTTCTTCCTTGACCCCATCACAACGAGTGGAATTAAATTTGCAAATGATGAGAAGTGAGTTCTCTGCTTTTGGAGGGGTTCAGTCATGGCTGCAGCGAGCCAGGGCGGACACCCAGGGTCCTGCACGCTCCATTCCTTTGCTGATGAAGCAAGAAACATCCCAAAAGGATTTCAGCAGCTTTTGTAGCCATGGCTGCAACATGGCTTTGCACAGGGGAGCTCTTTCTCTCACTGTGTTTTTTTGGGCTGTTTTAGTTTTCTTTTAATAAAAACCTAAAGGAGAGTATAGAGACTGCCCAGGAATATGCTAATGCAGTCCTTGATCTCCTGCATTTGCCTTTCATATGTACATTACACATCAAGCAGCAGCATAAGGACGTTGAAAGCATGGGAAGATCTGTCTGTTGTGCATTTACCTAAGTACTGATATACACCCTGTCCACAGTAACAGCACACTGGGGCTTTTATTCAAGAGCCTGAGCACTTAGGAGCTTGGCTTGCTGTACGAAAATCCAATAAGGTGTTTGATGACCTTGCTGTACAGTGGAGTGAGCCACTTTTCCCTTGTCTGAAAAGCCAAAGAGTTCTTCCAAGGATGCTCTTTGCTCATTGACTTTTTATAGATCAAGCTAACGGTGCCCAGCAAATAGCATTTGAGATCTGAACTGCAGGGAATGACCTGCAAAGGGTTTGTCCCTGGAGTTTCTTTGAAAATCTGAGCCCTGGGATTGGCGTGCTGGGAGCTCCGTGGGGACCAGCCCAGCCTTCCTAGCTGCTTTGAAACCTCGCGCTTCTTTGCGTGCTGTTTCTTTCAGATACATTTGATGTCAGTACAGAGCTCTCTGGAGCAGAGGTCATTTTGGGAAGGGAGGAAAAGGCATCCGGAATGGCCGCTGCTGGAGCTCAGCACTCAGTGTCACTCAGCGGAGCTTAGTCCGGGTGGAGAAAGCAGCTGGGGGTTGCAGGTTGGCCAGGGAAGAGGAGGAATTTAAGACTTCCCTAAATGACAGTTCCTTTGGTTAAATCCCACAGTCAAAGTCACGGGCCCACAGCCGATGGACGTGGGACAGCTGGGCGTTTCTCCCTCCGGGAAGCCAACCTGGTGCTCTGGTGTGCGAGGTCTGACCCAAGTGTCCTTCTGTGCTTTGGTAACCTTTCCTTCTGTTTGACAGTGTGAAATACATTTCCTGCTCCCTGCTCATCCTTCATGCCGAGGATGACCCCGTGGTACCGTTTCATCTGGGAAAAAAGGTAGGTGAGTGCGGGCTGACGCGGTGGAAGGGATTCCCGTGGGGAGAACAGCATCCCTGGCGTGTTGGGGAGAGCCAGGCGAAAAGACCGTGCTGGGAGGACGTGCACAGAGGCGTGTAGCTCAGAGGGTGTAAATTCCGTGGTGCTGCGGGTGGCAAATCCCAGTGATCCGACCCGAGGCACGAGCCTGGTCCGGGCAGGGCTCGTGAGCCGCATGTGAGGAGGGAGCTGGCGGGGCAGCCTGCTGCTTTGGGTGACGCGTGCCCTTGCGCCGCCCGCGCAGCTGTACAACATCGCCGCCACGTCGCGGAGCTTCCGAGACTACAAGGTGCAGTTCGTCCCGTTCCACACCGACCTCGGCTACCGGCACAAGTTCATCTACAGGAGCCCAGAGCTACCTCGAATACTGCGGTAAGCACCGGGCACGAGGGCCCTCCTGGCACAGCGAGGGGGCCGGCATCCGGGAAGGGCCCTTGCGAAGGGGAAACCCTTCAACCTTTCAGTTCTCCGTAGCCGTGAGTGCTCTGACCTTGAGAGTCACTGCTGTGTCCTTCCCGTTCCAGGGAATTCCTGGGAAAAGCAGAACACGAGCATCATCCGTGAAGACCGGCTGCTTGGCAGCCACGAGTTTTTCCTTTCTTTCCCTTTCTTCTCCCTCCTCTTCTTTGCCCTCCTGCCCGTGGCTTGGTCCGCCGTTCTTCCATCCCCTGGCACGGAGGAGGCCAGGGCTCCCACGCCGGCCCTGGCCCGCGCCTTTCGGCAACCCCGACTCCCAGCTTCCGCGGTGGCACAAGAAAGAAGTTGCAGGTTTCTGCCTTGATAGAAATGGAGGAGTAAAAGCAACCCAGGAGCTGGTACCAAACACGGGAAAAACACAACAAAAAGTGAGCACAACAGAGCCTTGCCCGTGCGGCATGGTGCTGCTGAGGACAGACATTCCTAGGACACGCGTGTCAGGACCAAGGGTGTTTCTTTCACCCTTAAACGTTGCTGCTCTTTTGGGATCACACGGACTCCTTTGCTGTAGGCAAAAGGCTTTTTCCATGTCTCCATGCCACAGCCATTGTGCTTGTTCTTCCAAGGAAATACGTGTTTAGCCTTTCCTTTTTGCTAAGTGGCTGTAATCGCGACATGCTTAAGAGCCCAGTAGCGAGCAGGGTTTTTATTTGGCTCTTCAGTCAGAGTTGAGCTAATTGCACACATTTGGAAATAAAATTTAAGGGTTTTTTTTTTCCCCCCTTCATTTCAAACATGTATTTAATGGAAAATATTAACCCTCTTTTACCTTTTCTAGACATATTTCTTTCTGAACATTCCCATCCCTGTTTGTCCTTTAGGAAACTCGTGTCCTTCTTCGCATACACTCTTGCTTGAGACTGAAGTGATTTTTTTGTAGATGAATTGTGATCTTGGGCATTCACAGCAGAGCAGGGCGCTGCTTTCTACCTGATCTCCCCTCTCCACAAATGTCCAGGCCAGTTGTCTTCCATTCTCCCTGCACGTGTACAGATGGCGACAGGCTTCCTTGGGAGTAGGAAAGGGCCTTTTATTTTTTTTCCTTTTTATTTATTTATATTTGTTTTAAATACCCCTTCATCAGCCTTTTAATTCCTTATGACAGGTTTTCCTACCCCTAGTGGTTAGGCTGTTTCCTTGGAGCTGAAAGCAGGCGCTGGAGCGCAGTTCGTGAAGCCGGGAGAGCCCATGGCGTGCTGGAGCGCAGCGCCCGGAGGCGGCCGCGCATCGGAGCCCCTGGAGCTCCGCACGGAGCCGGGACAGGGCCCCAGTGCCAGCTCCTCGGGGTCCATCCGTGCGGGCACTGCCAGGTGCTGCAGCTTTGGCTGCTGCAGCTCAGGGTGACTGGGGCGGCCGCTCGCTGGCGCGGGCTGCCGCAGCGTCGCCGGAGCCACTCAGCATGCGCCACCTCCGAGCTGCAAAGCGCATCGTAGCTTGTGCTCGTAGCCAGATCCTGCTGCCGTAGCGCGGTTATCCCTGAGGTTTCTGACCCCCCGATACTTATACGCTAACCGTGCCACTTTAATTATGTTTGATGCACTTCTATTTATTGCACTGACGGGGCAGAGGCACTGCCGTGGCCGCGGGGGATGCCCAGCCTGGGGCAGGGGCTGCGGCCCTCCCGCTGGGACAGGCCAGGCCCTTCCGCTTCCCGGACGGTGCCGTGCTTGGGAATGACTCTGAAGTGTTTATGGAAAGTGGTGTAGTTTTAATAAAAAGCCTTGACTGCTGCTCACTGTGGCTCCACTTTTGCCTTGCGGGAGATGGGGCAGGCCTGGTGACCGCGAGCGCCGGGACAGGCCCCTGCCCCATGGAGCCGGTGCGGGGCCGCAGCCGCACGGGAGCCCGCGGGCGCACAGCAGGAGACCCACGCCAGGCCGGTTGCAGTTGTTTTAATGAGTTACCATCACACAGAGGTGCACGGGTGCACTACACAGCACTAAGGGTGTTAAACGTGGCCCTGGGCCGCGCTGTGACCAGGGTGACGATCTCACAGGGTCACCTACAAGGGGGAAGTGCGAGACTAGCAGCACCAGCCAACCTGCTGCATGTGTCTACAGCTCCTAGAACCACCAAACAAACAATAAAAGCCTGGGAGGGGTTGGCCACTAGGCTTTTAATTAATTTTTTTAAACAACCTAACTAGGTGACAAGCCGTGGGAGGAAGAACTGTGCCAGGTAACCTTTTGAGGGGCCACGCTGGCTCGAGGACCAAGGCCCGGGGCAGCCAGGCAGTGGCTGCAGCAGGTTCTTGCCATGTGGCTGTGCCAGTGCAGGACTTTCTGCTACCTGTGGCACCTAAATGCTCAAAAATACTCCCCATACCCCCTTGGGAGTATTTTTTTTTCCATCAAGTATTGCCTGCTTTGCACTATCACCACGAGCAGCTCCTCGTGCTGGCTGTGTGGAAGCCACCCTTGCCGCCGTGTCCCTCGGGCAGGTGCAGGACACGGCCCTTGCCTAAATGCTGGTGGGGCAGGGCCAAAGGTGCGGGGGGGCAAGCACAGGGCACAGCTGCAGGAAGACGGGAGCCCTGGGCTCCCTAGAGGTGCTAGGAGGCACGTGCGGGCTGGGGACGGGGGTTAAATGGAAGGTGCTTCAGCCTGCGCCCCCGCTCCTGCCCCTCCTGGCGGCCAGGGCTCCTCTGGGGAACACCTCCCTCCAAGCCCAAGGGCCTCGTTTGCGCAGAGCCGAGTCTCCGTGAAGGGCAGGGAGGCCGCCCGGGCTGGGAGCCCTTCCCACGGGCCTGCCCATCCCTCACTCCTGGGGCAGGTCGGCAGGGGGCATTGGGACCGTGGACGGCTCCACGCCCCAGATGTCCCGCGCGTACTCCGTGATGGTCCTGTCGCTGGAGAACTTGCCCGAGCACGCGATGTTCCTGATCACTTTCCTGGTCCATTCACGGGGGTCCTGCCAAGAGCAGAGGGAATCGTGGGCAGTTAGTCTTGCCCCCAGCTCTGCCTGGCTCTCAGCCTTGCAGGGCACCAGCTGGGGTGCAGGGGGTACCAGGGAGTCCAAACTGGTGCAGCGCTCTCCACTAGGCCAACCCGCTCCTGCGGTGGCTGCAGGGCGGCCTCCCCTGCAGCAAGCTGAGCCCAGCTCCTGCTCTGTGCCAGCCCTGGGGCTGCTTACCAAGAACAGCTCATCCACTCGGGCTTGGCATTTGATGTAGTCTTCGTAGTCAGCAAACACCTTAAACCTGAAGGCCGGGAAGGCAGAGTGAGGCCGCGGGGCTGCCAACACGCAGGCCCCGCCGCTCGCTTGCCAGGCCTCACCTGTCGTTGCACATGAGCATGGTGACGACTTCCTTGAAGCACGCGGGGTCTTGAGGCGAGAAGAAGCCGCTGCTGATCTGGTCGATGGCCTGGCGCAGCTCTGGCAGGCGCCAGTAGTAGTCGCGCGCGTTGTACCTGCGCCCGGGGCGCGCGTGAGGAGGGCGGCGCGCGGCCGCCGGCCCCGCACCCACGGAGAGCAGCGCCTCCGGATACACCCCTCTGCATCCCGGGGGAGACGCTCCGAGCGTCTGCCGCTCGCCACGGCCTGTGTCCATGCCCCGCAGCCCCGTGTGACCGGCCCCGGCACCAACCCGCAGCGGTTCAGGGCCTCCACCTCCTCCACCCGCATGCCAAAGATGAAGAGGTTTTCTTCGCCCGCCTCCTCGGCCATCTCCACGTTGGCCCCATCCATGGTGCCGATGGTGAGGGCCCCGTTCAGCATGAACTTCATGTTGCCCGTGCCCGAGGCCTCGGTGCCAGCTGTGGAGATCTGCTGGGAGAGATCAGCTGCCGGGATCGCTGCCAGGTGTAAGAGAGGTGGGAATTAGCCACAGCTTTACATAGCCCGCGCCCCAGGGCAGCAGAGCAGCTCGGGGCATCTGCTAGAAACTCATCATAGCTTCAGCCCACAGAGCTCAGGGCCAGCTGTAACACCAGGCCTGGTTGAGATGCAACTCCCATGTGTGTCCGCTACCATCCCCTCCCTGGGAAGCTGTGGACGTACCTTTCTCGGCCAAGGATACCCGATAATTCTCCAGGAAGATGACCTTGAGCTTGTCCCCCACATAGGGATCATTGTTGACAACCTCGCCAACGGATGTGATCAGTTTGATGATCATCTTGGCCATGTGGTAGCCAGGGGCTGCCTGAAGAAGAGCAGCCCAGAAAGGGTGAAGGCTTTTAAGGAAGGGAGAACATGAGAGGTGCCAGCGCAGGTCCTCCCTGCAGAGAGAATCTGGGCCTCACCTCTGCTGTTCATGCAAATCAGCAGAAAAACTTTAATGGAAGGAGAAGTCCTGAGCCACAGGGAGGGAAGGATGGGGCCTTTTCTGTACCAATTAGTCCATGAAGGCATTTCCTGAAGAGCTACTCAGCACGGAATGTGTTGACTAACCCAACAGGAGGCCAGCAAAGCCCCTGCAAAGGGGCAGCACCTTCCCCCGTCCCACCAGAGCCATGCAGCTCCTGAGCCTGGGCCGCCTTTTTACCTTTCCTCCAATCATGATAGTCCTGGGCACGAAGGACTGGGAGGGATTGCTTCTGATACCTGGAAGAGCACAGAGTCATTCTGCTGAAGCCGTGCTGAACTGGCAAAGCCTGCTGCTCCCACTGGAGATGAGCCCTCCTCTGCGGGACCCTTTCCGGGCCGCCTCCTGGAGAGGAGCCCCTCATGACAGGAGAACAGAGGCAGGCCCAGGACCTGCAGTGATGCCACCCACTCCGCACCACATGTCGGCACTCAAGGTGGCATCATCAGCCTCTCATGGAGGGACTTTGTGAGGAGTGGGGAGCCCTGGGCAGCACTTACGGTTGTAGAGGGTGATGGCATGCAGGCAGTTCAGCAGCTGCCGCTTGTACTCATGGATTCGCTTCACCTGAACATCGAACATGGAGGAGGGGTTGATCTTCACCTTGTACTTCTCCTCCAAGTAGGCTGAGAACTTCAGCTTGTTCTCCTGCCAAGGAAACCTGATGAGAAGCAGGCATGGGCTCCTGGGCATTCTATCAGACAGGAGTGTTCACTGCAGGGGTGTTCCTGGGAATGTGCTCTTTCCCTTTCTTCCCACACCCAAACCACGTTACCTGTTTGACTTTTGCCACGTCCCTGATGAAAGTGTCATTATCAACAAAATCCAGTAGCTTCTTCAGTTGGCTCAGATCCGTGATAAAATCTTCTCCAATTTTCTAAAGGAACAAACCAAGACAGGAATGTCCCACCTTTAAGTCTTCTCACCCAGTATACAATTACGCTTCCCTGACAGATGCCATGGATCCACTAGGAAGCGGATGAAGAGACACTCGAGGCAGGCAAAGGAGTGCAGCTTCTTTTTCTTGGTGAGGTTACTGCTCTGTGTCACTTGGGAGGTTGAAAATGGATACGTGCAAAAACCCAAAGAAGTCTCTTTTTTTTCCCTCAAAGGAGTTTAGAGGAAGCATGTCTGCACACCTCAGGGCTTCCTGATAGCTGGAGGAGCTGAATGGCAGAGCTTAAAACTACTTTTATTTGCAGGATGTTCTTCAGCCATTGCATGTCTCAGTATGAAGGAAAAGCTGCTCTTCCAAGGCCTGGTTCAAAAACGACCCGAGGCTGCAGCTGGACTTCTCAGGGAGCCCTTGCTGTCTGTGAAGCTGGATGCTTTTGTGGATACCTGTTTCCACAAAACATGACATTGCCCCACAGATTGTTTGTAGACACCACGAGGAGACAGAAACAGGCCCAAATTTCTCAAATTCTTTGGCCAATTCTCCATCTTTAAAGCTCACGACTTCAGAGCTTGGGTCATACCAGACTGCGCTCACTCACAGCTGCCAGGAGTTAGGCTGGGCTCCACTCAGGCTGACACGAAGAGGCAAGCAGATGCCAACAGTAGGAAGAGCCTAAGCTTGTGACTTACCTCAGCAATAATGTCAGCTAGTCCTGGGTTGCAGAGCAGGAGCCAACGCCTCGGTGTGATCCCATTCGTCTTGTTCTGGAACTTCTCCGGCTCCAGCTCATGGAAATCCTTGAATCTGGAATACCAGGGAACAGAAGCCACTCTGAGCCAGGCCTCTCCACAACCCAGGACTTCAGCCGGGCGCAGCTTCCCCTACTGAGGCAAGAACCCCTCTTCTTGCTGCAGGGCAATCTCTGCTGACCTCTCTACACTACCTTGAGTTCTCAGTGTCGCATCTCATCTCCTCCCCCAGCCATAATGACCAGAGTTTCACAAATGCCAAAAGGAGAGGAGTTAGATGTTGTAGCACATGAATGAGTCTGTGTCACCCCATCTGTCATGCGTAGCACAACAACCAAAGCAGACTTCGATATCCTTGGCCTGACCCTTAGACTCGCAAGCAAAGCTCCCTGAGTGCAGAGGAGAAGTCTGTGCCCGCCTTGGACATCCCCCAACTCACACTGAGCTCTTCACAATGTCCGAGTGGATCCGGGCCACGCCGTTGACAGCGTGGGAGCCGATCACGCAGAGGTTGGCCATGTTGATGCGCTTGCAGGCCCCTTCCTCGATCACCGACATCCTCCTGAGACGCTCGTTGTCCCCCGGATAGAGAGCTGCCACATGCTGCCAGCACGCACAAAGCAAGGGAGAGAGATGAGCAACCCATGTAGGACCTGGAAACGCTCCCACCCTGCAGAAGGGTACGTGAGCCCCCAGGCCCGTGACCAGCCCAGGCCCTTACGTCCAGATGGCTTTGGTTGAGGGCGTAAATGATCTCTAGATGGCGGGGCAGCAGCTTCTCAAACATGGGCACTGGCCAGCGCTCCAGGGCTTCGGGCAGCACGGTGTGGTTGGTGTAGGCGCACGTGCGCTTCGTGATCTCCCAGGCCTGCCAACACACGGCGGGTTGACACGCGCACCCAGCTCGGCAGGGCATGGGGAACCTCACCGTGGGTGAGGACAGGGTGGCAGCTCTTGCCCCCTCATGTCCAGAAGGCATCGCGCAGCTCTGCTGACCTTGTCCCAGTCCACCTTCTCCACGTCCACCAGGATCCGCATCAGCTCCGGAATGGCCAAGGCTGGGTGGGTATCATTTAACTGAATAGCTACCTGCAGCACAGACAGGCCAGGCTTAGATCCCACAGGAACAAGACTATGGTGGTTTCCTAGCACAGCATCCATTGAAGGCAGGGTGAGGGCCCAGCCCAAGGTCCACTCTCATGTCTCACAAACCCATCAACCAGTAACACTGGGAGCTCTCAGAATTGGAACTATTCGACCTTAGCAATTTTTACTCCAAACTGCAAATTTTCTCCTGGAGAGACTGAGAGATCACCCATTTTCCAACCCAAATGGCCAGGATCTTTCTATACTTGACCCTGTCTGATCCTGAGCATCCTGTTCTCCTCAACCATAGGCCGCCCCGGGCCACAAACTCACCTTGTCTGGGAAGGTTTCAAAGCACGTTCGTACAGGATCTCGGCAGCCAAACTTGGACGACTTGAAGCGGCGGATGATGTCCTGGAGGGTGGCAGCCACTACGAAGTACTCCTGCTTCAGCCGCAGCTCCTTGCCTTCGAAGAACTACGCGTGGAGGACACGGAGCCGTCAGGGCAGCAGCAGCCAACCCCCCAGAGCTGCTCCTGGCCACTCTGAGGGGCCTCCTGCCAGCCCCGACACGTCCAGCGCCTCGTCAGGGCTGCTGTGGATGTTCCTCGGGCTGCATCGCGTGGGACCGGAGCAGGGACAGGGGCTTGACATCCCAGTCTTGGACTTGGAGCAGCCCAGTTCCGTGGGATGGTGCTGCTCCTTCGAGATGTCGCTGTGTGGTCTCAGGTGCCTCCAAAGGGCATCAGAATCGGCCCATTTTGCTGCAACTCACACAGAGCAAGCACAGCTCCCTCCCTCTCTGCTGGACCCTTGGCAGGGTACTGAGGGGAGTCCAAAATTTGGACTCCCCTCAATAGCCTGGGTAGCGTCCAGGCCCTCCAGCAATAAAATGACAGCGGGGCAAGATCCCAAGCAGCAGCACAGAGAGGAAGGAAAGAAGTCACTCACGTTGTCATTTGGGTACAGGACTCGGGAGATGTTTTCTGCCAGGTTTCTGTCCAACACAGCCTCGATGTAGTCACCCACATTGACTGCAGCATGGGAGAAGGACACACAGCACTGCAACAGCTAGAGCAATTCAGGCAGGTACCAGACCCTGTATCCTCCTCCCTCTTGTGCAGGTCCTGAGCCAAGGGCCCTCACTTCCTGCTAGCCACGACTGCAGAGATATTTAGCAGGAACATACAAGCTAGTAAGAGTGAAGCATGAATGGGAACATGTGTGCAGAGTGGCAGAAACAAGAGACAGCATCAGAGAATAGCACATCACCACGCAGTTTCAGAAGATGCACAGATGCAGGCAGGAACAGAAGGCAGATGGAAGCCGCAGGAGCAGACGGAGGGACATCCTAGTGCCTAAGGCGACGTCTCAGATCAGTTTTGCCTAAAACCATCCCCCTTTCAGTAGTGACCTAGCACTGATCTGTAGGGCAGCTGCCCTGCATCACTCCAGCTAGAGCCTGGGTGCCAACACTGAGGCAGGCACGGCAGGGATGGAGGACAGATGGGCGTCCTGGTGCAGGGGCGCTTCCATCCGTGGATGCACCCACAGCTCTGTGTTTTGGGAGCATCCAGGTGACATGGAAGCAACAGGCCAGAGGGGAAGAGCTGGGCACACAGAAGCAACCACAGCTCGGCCCAGGAGAGCGGCAGCAGAGTCAGCACTTACAGTCCTGCAGGCTGAAGTCATGAGGCGCTTTCGCAGACCACAGCCTCATGGTGTTCACTGTGTTGTTCCTGTACCCTGGCACGGGGGTGTCATAAGGCATAGCGAGCACAACCTGCAAAACGGTGCCCTCCCATCAGCGACATGGGGTCTTCCCTGACCCAGAAGGAGGGGGAAACACCTCAAAGCAGAGGAAGCCAGAGAACAGGCAATTCCCAGCTGCAGAAAGGATCTCATCGGCACCAAAACCCATGTGCTGAGGTTCACAGGCTGGCTTGCTCTCACAGGCACTTGCAACTGGTGCTGGCAATGGGCTAACAGAAGGACCAGAGCTGTTTGCATCTTTAGTGACAAACAGGAGGGAGGAGCCCATCCACAAAAGGCAGCAGAGTTGCAAGCAAGCTGCTGGCTCCCTCTGCCTCCTGAAGGATCTCCCATGCCAGTGTTGCAGGAGAGCTGCCACCCAGGGTAGACTGCTGGACAAATCCCACCCATCAGCCCTCTTGCACATCCTGAAATCACCGCTTCTCCCAGGCAGCAGCACAGGAGGCATCTGAGAGCAGAGGGAGATGGGCTTACGGGCAGGGAAAATGTGGGCAGGTTGGCACAGTGCCCCCAACAGCCCTTCTGTGTGTGTGTGTGTGTGTGTGTGTGTGTGTGTGTGCTGGCACCAACACGGGGGAAAAATCAGCAAGAGCTCGGGATCTAAAAGCTCCTATCACCAGCTCTGACCGCGGAAGGAATGCAAGCCCGCCCCACGTACGCGCCGGGCCCAGGGCACACAGCGCCTCAGCACAACGGAGCTATATTTGGACATTGTTTCTTTGGCTTTTCTTTTTCTGCATGTGCCCTTCCAGCTCATTTCCTCCAAGGGCACTGGCTGAACACACACTTGGGGGTAGGAAGCAGCTGTTTCGCACTGCACGGCTTGGGCTCCCCGAAGCCTGACAGGCAAAGACACCCCACGCTGTTGGCTGCCTCTTGCCCTTGGCAGGGCTGTGATATTGGAGCTCAATGACACCACGGTGTCCCGTGACCTGGAGCTGGTTCCCTGCTCTGCTGAACAGTGGCTCTGTAAGCGGGCTCAGCCGCTGGCAGGGCTGTTGGTGCTGAAGAGACTGGCTTGGCTTTATGGCTGTGCATTCCTGAGACAGCAAAACAGGCTCAGCAGGTTGTGAGACCCTTGGCCAGTGTGGAACAACGCTGCGCTGTGTCCCTACATCTCCAAGAAATTCATGAAGTCCTTCCTTTCCTTAGCAGTGGTTAAAGAGGAAAGGCCAACACACTTTCAGCCCTCTTTGCAAATGTGTGCCTATTTAAAGCTTGCCTTCCTCAACTGCAAGACTGGAATACTTTTATTATTCAAGTGTTTGCTCTGGCACCAAACAAGGCCTCCAGACAGTCTGGAAACTGGAGCCTCTGCTGCGAGCATCCCCTGTCAGCACTCCATCCATCTGGCTGCACTGATCAGGGAAGAGAGGAACTTGCTCCAGCGACAGGAGTTAAACACTCCAAGGCTGTGCCAGGCTGTGAACCTCCAGCAGCAGCAGAGCAACCTGCACAATTCTTGCGTGTGAGCACAGCGACCAGGAGCAGCATGGAAGAGATCCAGCTCTCTGCCAGTATAAATCAGCCTTTAATTCCACCCAAGGATGTGAGATTGTAGCCTGAAAATCAGTTGAGAATCAAGTGCTGACTGCTATGAAGTCAAAACCGTGATTAGGTATTGAGGTGACTCACAAAATCCCGAGTCTTGCAAGCTGGGAGCAGAGCAGAGTCGGACACCAGTGAGCCCAGGGGAAGACTCCCCTGCTTTGCCCTGTCCCGTGCCCTGCCAGCCCGACACCGGGGCTCATCTCCATACCTGGGTATCGACCCACTTGACCCCTTCCGGGGTGTGATCCACGCGGCCGTAGAAGTGCACGGGCAGCATGTATTCCGGGCGCGCCTTCTCCCAGGGATTGCCGTAGCGCAGCCAGTCGTCAGCCTCCTCCACCTGGAAGATTTAGGAAGATTTAAGCCCAAACTTGGCCTTCCAAAGACAGCCAGAGCCTAAAAGCCAAGTCTTAGTAAGCTGGCTTTGGAAAGGAGATGCACCGGCCGCTAGAAGAGCTGGGCTTTCCAGCACGTGGGTGACTGCATAATTCAGCCTCTCACATCGGCTTTGCAGAGCTATGTTGGGCTAAGCTATTCCATGGCCCAAAGACTCTGCATCCAGTTTGATAGGGACAGGGAGTGGAAAATAATAATAAAAAAAAATAATTCGGCCGCACAGTCAGGGTTCCTGCGCAGCGGGAAACAGCCAGGCTGAGACACTCCAAAGGGATGCTCTGTGTCCACAGGCGTTTTTCTGACAGGAGTGGGGCAGTCTGAGCCGTAACCCAGCACTGCCTGCTATCTTCTTTTTAAAGTAACATCAAGCCAATGCAGTTGTTGTTTTTCTCCACCTGTTTTCACTGTTTATGGAGCTCAGCATTGCTGCTTCTTTGTGGGGAAGAAAGGAAAAAAAAACACCCAGAAATCTCTCACCTGCACTGATTTATGCAGTGCTACTTTAAGGGGGAAAAGGGTCCTTTATGTACATAATCACCCGGGCCTCCTAAAGGACATTATTTCCAGACATGCACTAGGGACAGCTGTCATTTGGGGCATAAATCTTGACTTTTATCCTTAGGCTGAAGTGAAATTTATCCTGATTTCGCTTACTGAAGGCTTTGATTGTGCTACAGCAGAGTCCCTGTTTGATCCTGCGCTGCCAGTCTCCCGGGAACAGCAAGGAGCAGCAGCCTCCGCTCCTTTATCCCAGCACGTCTCCCTTCACCCTCACTCCGGACACCTCCAATGCGGTTCCATCCCACAGCCAGTGCTGCCCTCACTCCTTGCCCGACTCAGGTGGGACTCTCGGGTGCTGGCATCCATGGAGGCTCGGGCAGGGATCTGGATTTCAGCCGTGCCCCACAGGCAGCCCCTCGCCGTGGAGGTCAGCTGGAGTTGGGAAGCTGCTGTGCCTCCAGAAACCCACAGCTTGTACGGCCCACGTCCCCCCGCGCTGCCCAGGGGCTTGCTGTGGCCAGGCCTTGTCCACAGGCAGAGGTGACCATCACAGGGGCAGAAAGGGCAGGGCCGGCTTTGCTTTGCTGATGTACCTGCCAGCCATCCACAATCTTCTGATTGAAGATACCAAACTCATAGCGGATGCCGTATCCGTAGGCTGCCAGCCCCAGCGTGGCCATGGAGTCCAGGAAGCAAGCTGGAAGAGCAGAGCACGGTGACAGCGGGAGGCACCGTGTGGCAGAAGCCACCACGGCGGCTGCCCCCACATCTTTTATCTAACAGAGGAAACCTGCGTGTAGGAAGGGCCGGGCTGCAGCAGGGCCCCTATGCCCAGCACACTGGGCTGCCACCAGGGGCAGGGCAGCGGCAAGTGGGAGTAGCAGCACTAGGCTTGACCTAAGGCAGCCTGGCACGCAAAGCAGGGCTCCTAGACCTGCCTGGCTGTAGCACCAACCACTTTACTATTATCTCTTTCAAAGCAAGCCTTTCCATCCATCATTGCAGGACTGCGCTAGTAAGGACCAGCCCTGGCATCTCCACCATGACAGGGAGGCCACGTGTGCTCCTTGTTCACCTGCGAAGCAGGCAACGTTTGGGTGCCTCAGGGTCACGCGAGACTTTACAGCAGAGAGGATCAAGGAGCCCTTGGCAGCCCCACTCCGGAGTGCCAAGCCTCAGTTAGGCACGGATGCCTCTCCTTTGGAGAGGGGGCTAACTTCCAGCAAGCTGGGAGCATGGGGAGGCCTGGCCTGGGCACCATCCTGCAGCGGGTGCACGACGGGGCGCTCGGGGGCTGCAATGGACACGGTACCTGCCAAGCGGCCCAAGCCTCCATTTCCCAGCCCAGCATCTTCTTCAATCTCCTCCAGCTCCTCCAAGTCCAAGCCCAGCTGTTGGGAAAACAAGCACAGCAGAAGACACTGTCAGCACGTCGCCCTCACAGGCTACGAGGCTGCTCTCCAAGGCGGGCAAACCCAATCCCCAAAGGACCCATCTCCCATAAAATAACCCTCCTCAGGGCTCTCTCTGCACCCACTCCTCCACATCTTACCAGTCTCCCATCTCTGGGCAGCCTAGTTACTTGGAAAATGATTTAGCTCATCACCAAACGTGACCTTCCCTTGAACTGGGAGGTTTCCTTAGAGACCTCAAACAAAACACTTGTCTTTTGGCAGGCCTTCAAGCGGCGAGGCCTGTCCACTGCGCTTGCCTTGGGAAAAGGGTGGCACACGGCCGGGCGGACCGAACGGGGCTGCAGAATCCTGCCTGCCCCTGTGGGCCGCCCTGCTCTTCACATCCACGCTGCCTTGAGCTCTCGCCATGACTCTGCATCTTCCCACACCACTGCCCCTCCACAGCGGAGCTTCCTGACCGGAATCCGGGGGTGAAGCAGCTGTCTCGTCTGTGGCAGCTCTTGGGCAACCTGCATTCAGCTCAGGCAGCCTCTTTGGGGGCTGCACGTGCTTGGAGGCCACGAGGCAGCTGCACGTTCTCGGAGCATCTCCAATGACACTTTAATTTAACAGAACACCCAGGCATGGAAAAGTCTGCCCAAATCCCCATGGGAGGCGGTCCTGGGATGAGACTTCACCTGGTAAATGGCTTCGTCACAGGCGCTCTGCAAGCCCAGGTTCACCATGGTGTTCTGCAGCGTGCGGCCCATGTAGAACTCCAGGGACAGGTAGTAAATGCGCTGGAGAGGCAAAGGAAAAGAGCAGCACGTTACACCCCGCTCCCTTCACCGTCAGGAGGACTGCTCAGCACTCGGTGCATCAAATAGAGCCACTTAAAATTTAAAAAAAAAAAAAAAAAAGAAAAAAAAGGAGACTTAAGAGCTTTCCTGAAGAGGGATGTCTTGCTAACCAGGCCTCGGCGCCTGGTTCTGAACAACTTGTTTGTCGGGAAGACGGTTGCATGGGATGCTGGCCAACTCTTTGCTGCACATCTCTCTGCCAACAGCCCTTCTATAGGAAAATCTTGTTGCCTGTGAAGTGTTTCCCTAATTAACTGAGCGCGAGAATTATCTGGGAGGCCAAGCGGTGCATTTGGACGCAGCCCGCTGGGCGGCTTGCTCCAAGCGCTGCTTACGCGGGGCTTCTAATATTTTCTCCCGTGCAGCTCAAGCCGATCCCCGTCCAGCTGGAAAGCAGGGAGAGCCTCCTCCTCTCGCATACTTGGCTGGCTTTCAGGCCAGGCCTCTTCGTGCTAATGGTTTTCCAATGCTCCTATCGCACTTGGGGAGCTGTCTGAAGATAAACGAGCCGGGTTGGCAGAACGGCAGGAGGAGGCAAGGGAAGAGAAGGGAGGTCTGGGCGTTTCAGCGTCTCCAATGAACATTTCCCAGGGCATTTTCAGCACTGGGGGCTCCGAGTTTTGTCTCTGGCCAGACAACCAGGGTGTCTTGAGGGCTGGCAGCTCTGGACACAGACGCTTCAAAGCCACCTAGGCCTGCGAGGCGGCTGCAGCCCTGGACAGCAGAGCTCCGGGTTTCCTGGCACTCGCCTCGCTGCGAGCGGCACGCGCACGGCTCGCTGGCACACAAAATACCCGGCCCGGAGGTGCCGCACGGCCAGCACCAGCACCAAGACTGCTCTGCAGGGGCCTTTCAAGCCTTGGGAGACCTCAGCTTATGTCAGCAAAGCTAATCAGAGGGTAGTTGTAGGGCGGACAGCAGGGGGCAAGAAACACCAAACTTTTGCCCTTGCTCAGGTTCTGCTTTTGCTGTATGCAATTTTTATATCATGGGATTTTTAACAGGGCCATGGTGCAGCTTTAAATCCTTCTTCTGCTTGACCCTCTTTCTCTGCAGCACGGACGCCCACGCCAGCGCGAGGCTGGAAGGATGAACCCTTCCGTCCGAGGGGCGAGGGCTGCCCGCTCTCGCTGCTCCTCGGGACTCGGCGGACGCTGCGGACGTGGCCATGGCAGTGCCTGTGACCAGGACAACGCCTACGGAGGGGAACATGGCCATGCCGATGCCCATGGCCATGCCCTGGAAGGGGGACGTGGCCATGGCAATGCCTGTGTAGGGAGGATGTGGTCATGGTGCTGCCCATGGAGAGGAATATGGCCACGATGATGCCCATGGCAATGCTCAGGGAAGGAGGATGTGGCCATGGCAATGTCCATGGAGGGAACACACAGCCATGATGAGGCCCATGGCCATAGCAATGTCCATGGAGGGAACATACAGCTACGGTGATGCCCATGGCTATGGCAATGCCAATGGAGGGGGGACGCGGCCATGGCAATGCCCATGGTCACGGCAATGCCCATGGTCATGACAATGCCCATGGAGGGGAGACTTGGCCATAACGATGCACGTGGCAATGCCCATGGAGGGGGGGGACGTGGCCAAGGCGATGTCCATGATCATAGCAATGCCCATGGAGGGGGGATGTGGCTATAACGATGCCCACAGCCATAACAATATCCATGGCCGTGGCAATGCCCATGGAGGGGGAACTGGCCATAATGATGCCCATGGCAATGCCCATGGAGGGGGGACATGGCCATAATGATGCCCATGGCCATAACGATGCCCGTGGTCATAACGATGCCCGTGGAGGGGGGACATGGCCATAATGATGCCCGTGCCCTCGGCCACGGCGATGCCCATGGAGGGGGGACACGGCCATAACGATGCCCATGGCCACAACGATGCCCACGGCCACGGCGATGCCCATGGAGGGGGACCTGCGGGGCAGGCAATGCCCCCAGAAGCGGGGCCGCGGCCGCGCAGCGCCCGGGGCGGGGGGCCGCTCACCTTGGGGTCCTTCTCGTAGTAGTGCTGCTGGGTGCGGATCCAGCGGCCCACGAGCTGATCGCGCACGACGTGCGCCAGCGCGAAGTAGTAGTCGCGGGGGGTGGCCACGTTGCGGTCCTTGACGAGCGTGAAGTGCAGGTGGCGGTTGAACTCCCTGCGCACCTCGGCCACGTTGCTCACGCCCTCCAGGCCCCGCACGCTGATCTGCTTGCGGCGCTCGCCGTCGCTCGGCGGCTCCGCCATGGCGACCCCGGCCCCGCTCCCGGTCCCGGTCCCGCTCCCGCCCGCCCGGCTCTGCCGCAGCCGGCGCCGCCGCCGCAGCCCGGGCGGCCCC